>PVLD010002851.1:0-18355 GCA_004027595.1 Dinomys branickii
GGCGGAGGCGTGGGTTAGCGCGGAGGCACGGGTTGTCGCGCGGAGACCTGCGCTGGTGGGTTCCGTGAACTTCGGTGTTGCAGCTGTGTGGTCGTGGGTAAACGTCGCCCCGCAGCTTTCTGCCGCCTGCCGACCTGCCAGAGGTTTCTTCCTCCTCCTGCCCCTCGTCCCCTCCCGCCTCCTCCTGGCCAACCCTAGCCCCGGAGTCCCCGTCCGCTGCCATGCTGCATTCCCCGCCTTCCCCATGGGCGAGGAAGTTCCACCGCTGGCCCGCTTGTTTTCCTGACGCCTGGGGTCCCTCTGACGCCTGCTACCCAAGGGTGCTCCAGACCATACTGAAAGCGTTGTTTTTCAAAAAGTTCAGAAACTGTAAAGAATCAGAATCCTCAGAATGCGGGACCCTGCCGTGATACTGTTTTTCCAGGTCATCCGAACCAGTTTATCCGCCCTACCCTTGCCGCCCCCGCAGTGACCCGGATAAGAAAACAGCGCTGTCTACCTCCAGGCCTTAACTCTTACTGTTACTTCAGGGCCGTCTTCAGGGCCCTCTCCTCCGGCCCTCAGATCGGGCCTTCACCAGGTCTCTTAATACGGTGTTAATGTCTCTCGACCTCCCTAAGTACAAACTTATTTGTCCTTATTATTGCCTTTAACATAAACTGCCAGGTTTTATCTAATAGCGCGTTTCTCTATTCTCGCTAAATCATTCAACTGACTTCACACGTTTACTCAGCACCTGCTATAATAGGCCAGGCACGGTGTAGAATATGAGGAAACGGAACAAAGGACCCTCCCTGAAACAGGGCCGAGAGTGTAACTCCATGGCAGAGCACTGGCCTAATGCGGCAGGCCCTGGTTCAATCCCCAGCACTGGGGAGGGCACTGGTCACTGAAACTGAACTTACGGTTTACATAGGAAATAAACCTCAATATACAGCGACATGAGGCCTTAAAAATTGAGAGCAGTAGTCTATGAATACTGGTCTTTAGGACTTAAGTAAATATCTAAATTCAGCGGGATGCTAAGGTTACTCATTCATTTGAAATATAAACATATAAGCCAGGAGTGGTGGCGCAGGCCTGTAATCCCAGCACTCAGGAGGCTGAGGCAGGAGGATCGTTGTGAATTCGAGACCAGCCTGGGCTACAAAGTGAGCTCAAGGCCAGCCTGAACTACATAGCGAGACCCTGTCTCAAAAAGACAAATATATATATAAATAAACACCTAGGCACTCAGACTGCCAAAGCTGTCAGAATAGATACTTTATTGAATTAACCTTGATACATTATTTCTAATCTTTATCATAGTCCTGCAAAGCAAGTAGTATTGTCCCTAATTTTCCCAAAGATAAGCGAGCTCAACAAAATGAAATAATTTATCCAGGGCCACACAACCAGCTGGCAACCTGACTAAAAGAATTACAGCCTACACATGGAAACTAAGCCACAACAATTCAGTACGGTTAGACTGCAATACTGAAGAAAAACTGGAGAAGGTAAGGCCTCAAATAGGCTGTAGCCTGTACACATGTGAAATACTGTTTGGAACATTATCCAACTACCTGAATAAGCAAAAATGTGCAAATTACAAGCTGCGGTATTTATTTCCCTGCCAAATTTGCAAACACTTTTTCAACACTCACTGTGAAAGGGACAGAGACAATATATACCAAACTATCCAGGATCATCTAGGCATTGGAAATTCTTATTGTACTCTTCTAATTTTTCATAATGTTCTACCATAAGCATGTGTTACGTTTGTCGTAATAACTGTAAAAGTGGGTGGGCTTTTCATACCGTATGTGTAATTTCACCCCTATACACTAGAAAGAGAGAATCCAAAGGTATTGGGGAGAGACAGGAAATACACATACGAAGGAGTTTAAAAGAGAAAAGTAACCATTAACGAGAGTGAGGGCGGCTTAGCTATTAGGCTTTTCATGTCTCCACTATAGCACTAATTAAACGCAAAAAGAACAGAAACAGTTTAACAGTCCAATAAGAGGCATAATGGAATACATGCACCCAGTTCATTTTCTAATGAAAAATGTTCATTGAAAGTTGTTTAAGTTACAAAACAGTACATACAGTCTGAGTCTTTTGAATTTTTTCTTTTTTTACTCTATGCATACAAAAGGTCTGGAAGATTCCACCGAAGTGTTCACCAGGGTTGTCTCTGAGTGGATGGATTTGGGAGTTTTGTGCTGTTTCGTTTTTGCTTGTCTCTATTTTGCAAAGCAAAAAGTACTTTTCATAAGACATGGGTTAAAGTTATTTAAATTATTTCAGTAACAAATGAAGTTACATATGAAGATTTACCAGATTTCAAGTTCTTTGGTGTTTGTTTTGAGACAGGGTCTCACCATGCAGTTCAGGCTGGCCTTGAACTCGCAGCAATCCTCCTGCCTCAACCTCCTGAGTGCTGGGATTACAGGGGTGTGCCACCATGCTGAGCCCTGGCGTTTTAACTTTTGCTGTTCTTCTTGTTGTTGGAGACACGGTCTGGCTATGTAGTTCAGGCTGGTCTTGAACTCATGATGATCTTCCTGCCTCAACCTCCAGCGAGCTGCGATCACAGCTCTATGCCACTATGCAAGGCTCAGCTTTTTAACTATAAATGCTACACCCATACCGTTCTGTTCTGCAAACATCTAGTTTGCCGTATGGAATTCAGGTGTGGCTCACAGTAGCTGTGCCTGGGAAAGCAGGAACTCATCTGTGCATTCACCCACTTGGCAGATGAGCAGGAAGGTGTGTACAGGTGCTCCGAGGCAGGAACAGCATTTATAGTTAATAGCATTTTAACTAGTAAATGCTACAAATGCTGTTTTAGCCGGGCGTCATGACGCACGCCTGTAATCCCAGCATTCGGGAGGCTGAAGCAGGAAGATCTCTGCGAGTTTGAGTGAGTTCAAGGCCAGCCTGAACTGCATGGCGAGACCCTGTCTCAAAAAAGACAAAAAATAAATATATGCTATTTGATTTTTTTACAAATACGATATTTACTTATGGTCTTAAACGTGTTTTAAAATATGCATATATTGTGGAATGGCTAACTCTACCTACTTAAAATATACACCGCCTTTCCGTTTTTTTAATAACATATAATTCATTTATTGAGGATCAACAAAAATTTGGTGAGATTATAACTTTCCCTTATAATCGCATGCCAGGTTGCCAGGAAAAAAACAGCCCTTACAGACCTCCCCAAAATATATGCTCTAGTCTGTCCCAGCTAAAGCGTGCCAGCAGCCCCCGGAGGCCAACTGACACCTGTCTCCGGAAGAGCGGGAGCCGGAAGTGAGCGAGTGAAGGCGCGCGGCATGCTGGGAGAGGTTACGGAAGCCGAATTGACTTCGCCGCTGTTACCACGGCAACGGAAATGAATACTTGTTACTGGCAGTTTGGCGTCCTTAAGTGGAAAGGTGGAGATGATCACAGGACTTTGGGTCCAGGCGGAAGGGTCATAACTTTATGAAAAGAAAGATCGTCCTATTATTGGGAAGTTTTCCTGATAATTTATGAAAACAAAGAGCGTCCTATCAGGAAGTTTTCCAGGCGTGCTCCGTACCCGGAGCATTGGACCGTGGACCTGGGAATATGGGTCTCGCCCCCTTGTTCTTGGGTCTTGAGAAAGGAAGCGCAGCCCAGTGGCTCCTCACTGTTGCTTCTCTAGTTTCTGCCTCCTTTTAGAAAACGTAAATTGAAGCCGGGCGCAGTGGCGCACCCCACGCCTGTAAATCCCAGAACCTGGAAGGCTGAGGCAGGAGGATTGCTACAAATTCAAACCCAGCCTGGGCCACAAAGTGAGTTCGAGGCCAGCCTGAACTGCATAATGACACCCTGTCTGAAAAAGAAAACACAACAAAAAAAAATAAGTTAAAATTTTTCGAGTTAATGTGTTCTAATGTGAAAGTAAGTGAATCTTGAATTGCGGAAATTTTAAAAACGAAGAATAAAGCTCAGTCATCCAGTTACTGAGAAGTAATTTCAATTTTGCATGTGTAACCTATCAGGTTTCTTTCTCTGCATAAATATTGTTTACATAGTCAAACTGATTTAAGGAAAATCTTTTTTTCATATATGAAAGACTTTTTTGTAATATATGACTGACATAATTTGATACTAATATCATAGCAACAAGAACTGAGGACTTATGTAAAGCTGTTTGCAGGGAGTTTGGAGGCAGCATGTCAAGACAATCCTTCAGGAAGTGTGGCTGCAGGCCAGGCATGGTGGCCCACACCTGTAATCCCAGCACTCAGGAGGCTGAGGCAGGAGAATCCTTGTGAGTTCGAGACCAGCCTGGGCTACAAAGTGAGCTCAAGGCCAGCGTGCACTGCATAGTGAGACCTTGTCTCAAAAAGACAAAAAAAAAAAAGAGAGAGAGAAGAAGAAAAAGGGGGGCGATAGCTGGAAAAAGGAAGGAAGAAGTGTGGCTGTAAAGGAAGAGAGGAAAGCTCAGTGCCCAAGGAGAAAGGCAGGTGAAGACATTGGAAGCTGTCTTTATGCAAGAGTGACTTAATGTTTATTAGTACAACAGAAAAAATTTGTCACTTGCAATGGTTACCCATCAGCAGCAAAATTCCTTATGAAAGCAATCCTGCCCAGCAAGTACTAAGCAGTTGTAAGCTAATGCACTAAGAGGAGAAAATCAATGACTTTGTCAAGTTGCATCTTTGATGTATGACTTTAACGAGTTGGGTTTTTGTTTTTCTTTTTGTTTTTGTTTTTTTGTGCCTTACCGGGGTTCAAACCGAGGATCTCACACTTGCCAAACAGGTGCCTATTCCACTGAGCTATATCCTCAGCCCTGATGTATGACTTTAGACACAAGGCAGGTCTTCCTGGAAGATTAACAAGGAAGAAGACTCCGTAGACAACGCCGTTACGAGGCATCTACGTTCGCTCAGCCCCTTCCCCACTTCTTCAGTATCTTCGCGTTCAACCATTTAGTACGATGAAGAGCGAGGTGCATACACCTGTGCAGAAGGGTCAAGTCAACATTTTGACCCACATAATGTTCATGTTTGTGTATGTACTCCCAAGCATCACGGGGGTTAAATACACCCATACCGTTCTGTTCCACAAACATCTAGTCTGCCGTATGGAATCCAGGTGTGGCTCACAGTAGCTGTGCCTGGGAAAGCAGGAACCCATCTGTGCATTCACCCACTTGGCAGACGAGCAGGAAGGTGTGCACAGGCACTCCGAGGCAGGAACAGGTGAGTTGCACCCATGAAATGCTCATTGTTTATAGCAGCACAATTTGTAATAGCTACATCTTAGCAACAGCCCAGGTGCCCATCAGAGGATGAATGGGTAAAGAAAATGTGGTTTCTATATACAGTGAACTACGACTCTGCCATAAGAAGATAAAAAACTTGAGACACTTCTAGGTAATGCATGCACCTGGAGACCATAATCTTAAATGAAATCAATCAGACACACATATTTTAAATATCACACTGTTACCCTTGTGTGAGACACCCAAGGGGTAAATAAGGACCAAAACGGAGGACAGATACTGGGAAGAAGGAAGAAAGTGTTCAAATGGGAATAGAAGGGGAAAAAATGGAAACAAAGCTTTTGTGAATGAGAAAAAGAGGGCTGAAGAGAGGAGAGAGAAATGGGGAGGAAAAATAAGGATATATTATGTGCAGGTTAGAAAAGAAAGTATCCTCTGTGCATGAGTCTATGAAGGGACGTGGTTTATGTCCCTCAAAATCCTCATGTGGTCAGAGGTGGCTGAACCTAGAGTGTGTGATGTTGGCATTAAGAGTGCATGATTAGTAAATCAGTCCATGGACTGGTTTCCACATAGTTCTGGCTAGGATTTAGGGTGTGAGCGCTGCACCTGGGTACCCTGCATACAATAGAAGGGACTGACAGAGGCTTGTCCCTCCTCTGTGGCTTTGCTATCCTCTGGCTGCCAAAGGTTCCTCTCTGGTTGCTTTTGCTGTCTCCCACCACCACGAACCACTGCGCCTCCTGCCATGGGCCACCCTGCTTTGCAGCCAGCTGAGTATGGACTGAAACCTCTGTAACGACTAAATCCACCTTTCCTCCCTTAGAAACAAAAGCAGCCTCAGGTTTTCTAGGAAGGGAATATGAAGGTGGTACATGGTCAGTGGGATACATTGAACCTTCAAAAATGATTATGTAGAAAACTAATGATAAGGAAAGATTTATGAAATACATTGATAAGGGAGGGGGCTGGGATATAGCTCAGTGGAACAAGAGCCTACCTGGCAAGCACAAGGTCCTGAGTTCGATCCCCAGTACTGCAAAATAAATAAATAAATAAATAAATAAGGGAGGGCCAGGGAAATAGCTCAGTGGCACAGCATCTGCCTGGCAAGCACGAGGTTGTGAGTTCGATTTCCGGCACAAAAAGAAATTGATAAAGGAGAAAAACTGGGTTATAAAAGCAGTGGGTAGACTGATTTCTACTGCATGATGCCTGTTCTTTTTTAACTATTCTACATTTTATTTCTGTGTATTTTCTGTGATAATTATATTTTATAGGTCTAATAAAATGTTATTTTTATAAAGGAGATAAGGTTGTAATTGGGGTAGAAGTACCCTGCCTTGAAGTAGATGACAGGCTCTCTATGAAGCAATGAATGCAATAAGCAGCTTTCACAAATTTTAAGAACTTTTTTTTTTTTTTGCGGTACTGGGGATCGAACTCAGGACCCTGTGCTTGCTAAGCAAGCGCTTATTCCACTGAGCTATATCCCCAGCCCCTAGAACTATTTTTAAAAATATGTTGTAAGCCATGTGTGGTAGGGCACACCTGTGATCCCAGCACTTGAGAGGCTGAGGCAGGAGGATCGTCACAAGTTCAAGACCAGCCTGAGCTACAAAATGAGCTCAAGGCCAGCCTGAACTGCATAGCAAGACCCTGCCTCAAAAATACAAAAGAAAAGCCAGAGGTATATTAACATGCAAAAAAATTCATGCCAAAAGCTCCTGTGTACTTGCCGGAGGGGTACTACAAGTTAGACTCCGACAGTTGCAGAGGATATCTGCAGTTTCCAAGGGTTCCTGCAAACAATTATTAGTTAGGTTCTAAGGAAAAATTCATGAACAACTGAAGCTATGAACTCTGAACCACAGGTATGAACCACGGCTTCATGGGGGTGTATAGTACACACAAGTAACATGTAGCAAAATGTTAATAATGGCATTCTCTGGTGGATTTCAAGTGAATTTCAAGCTTATACAATGTGAGAGGGAAATACAAGTCCCATATCCTCCTACACAGCTTCAGCTCAGCAATTGTATTTCATCCACGATCCTGCCCACTGCCTCCTCAGCCCTAGTATTTTAAGCAAATATCTGCAGTTTAAAATATACCCTTAAAAAGTTAATGCTTTTTTTTTTCTCTTGACCAATTTTGCATGCTTATATCTGGTAATCGGAACAACTAACTTGAAGACAACAGTGCACAATATAACAACCATTGCTGAATTCCTACCATCTTGTTTAATGAAGCTCTGTATCATTTCTAATTTATTACTCATTATTGTCTTTAATTGTTTGAACAATCTTGCATTCTTTCTTACATCTGGTAATCTGAGCAACTTTGTTGAAGATAACAATATGGAGTTTTTTTGTTTGTTTGTTTGTCTTGCATAGGGTCTCCCTATGCAGTTCAGGCTGGCCTTGAGCTCACTTTGTAGCTCAGGCTGGTCTGGAATTCGCGACGATCCTCCTGCCTCAGCCTCCCAAGTGCTGGGACTACAAGCGTGCACCACCACACCTGGTGAAGATAACAATATGTAATATAAGGACCATTGTGAATTCCTATCATCTTGTTTTGAAATCCTAGGGCTGGAGGTACAGCTCAGTGGGCTAAGTGCTTGCCGCTGAGCACTAGGGCCCTGAGTTCGATCCCCGGTCCCGGAAAAAACAAAACAAAACAAAACAAAAAAAAAACAGGGGAACCATCGGATGGTTCCTTCTTTTGGGCTGGGGATATAGCTCAGTGGAATAAGCGCCTGCCTAGCAAGCACAGGGTCCTGAGTTCGATCCCCAGTACCGCCAAAAAAAAAAAAAAAAAAAAATGAAATCCTGTGTCATTTGTATTGTTTTTGTATTGTTTTATTTTTGTCTTCATTGTTGTTATTTGTTCTCTTTAAAATAAAATATATATATATTTATATATATATAAATATAAATATATATACACCTTTAAAAGATAAGGATATTTTTAAAATACCATCTCTGTACCGTTATCATTCCTTAAAAACCCTAATTCCTGGCTGGGCATGGTGGCACACACCTGTAATCCCAGCACTCAGAAGGCTGAGGCAGGAGGGTCGTTGTGAGTTTGAGACCAGCCTATGCTACAAAGTGAGCTCAAGGCCAGCCTGAACTGCACAGCAAGACCCTGTCTCAAAAAGACCAAAAAAGTCTCAATTCCTTAATAAAAGCAATTCTATCTGGTCAATGTTCTCATTCTGCTGGTGAGTGGTAGTGTCCAGTGGTTCCAGGGCCTTTCTGTCCCTCTCAAAGAACTGGCTGAGAAACCAGTGAAGAGGTAAACAAAACTTTTATTTAAAGTAAAAGAAGAAAGGAAAAAGTAAAGAAAAGAGCAAGAAGAGATACATCCTTCACCCAGGCCAGGCCACCGCAGAGACAGGAGGATGGCAGAACAAGACTGCAGGGGTGGAAAGACCCCATAACAGCCCTGAAGTCAATGGCTGCTGCCTTTTACATTTTCTGAGACCGGGTCCCTCCAAAGATGTTCTGTGCATGTCTCTCAGCTGTGACTGCCAGGTCATGCCTGATTACCCCGTCTCCATTCAGGTTCTTTGTAATTGACAGGTTACATTGTATTTTTTGGCCTTCCTGCGGGTTGCTCATGACTGACAGGTGACACCCTGTTTTCCAGCCAGCCTGTCATGCCCTTATCTCCTGCCTCAGTTCTCCTAATTGTCTTTTAAACTGTTTTACAGTCTTGAGCTTCATACACTAAAATGTGTTTATTAGTTTTTCAATCTCTAGACACTCTTGCTCTTTTCTTCCTTCTTATAATTTATGTAAGGAAGTAATTTAGTTGTTCCTTCTAAACTTTAGGAGTTTAGAAACAGGACTGACTCTTAACATTATCTTGAGTAATGATACAAATGGAAATCCAAATACCATACACCTAAATGTTTAGAAGTCTTAACTCAGGCTAACAGTTAACTATGTTCAATACTCCCAACTTGGAAAATATACCCTTAATGATATGGGAGGCCACGTTTAAATTTAGAATTATTCAGTCTACCAAGAAATATTCACTGGATTGTGGCTGTACAGGAAGCTGGCACCTGGCCCATAGAATGTCCTCATTTTCCTCCCAGCCCTGCATCCAATCTTGATTTCAAGGACACCTAGGCCTATATGTCCAAGCTCAGTCTACAACCTCTGCAAACAGCCTCAGCTGACCTCGTACTCCACTGTTGGGAGAATGAACTTAGGAATGGGCTCATGCAGGTCCTGGAAACGAGTATGGGGTTTATAGGCTGGGAAATTCAGTTTCCAGGTACACAGAACATGGTCTAGAAGAGGAGACATTCTAGGTGAGCGTGTCCCATAGACTCCTCTGCCCACCTGGAGTGGCACAACCAGTGAGTACACAGAAAAAGGCTGCTTACCCAAGTTGAAATACCCAATTCCCCACAGTGTGGGTTTTCCTAATCACAGTTCCAAAATATCATTAAGTTTTTTGTTCCCTCTGTGTCCCACACATTAATGCTTAGGTCTAGACATTTACCAGCTTCCAATCTAACATGTCTGGAAATATTTTGCAGGTGTGTGTTGTGTGATCCGTTCGGGGGGGCATACAAAATCTTTTTCTTCATAAAGTTATAAATAAGATCAAGTATAATGCAATGTTCAGTTAGTTTTAACAATTGTATATACCCATGTAGCTTCCTTCCAGAGTAAAACAGTATTTGTCACCCTCATAAAGTTCTCTGGGTTCCTCACCACCCCAGAACCAGCCGCTTTCTCACTTCCATCATTAGAAGCTCTTAGCCCATTTCACACTGCTATAACAAAATGCCTTAGGCTGGATAATTTATAAATAATAGGAATTTCTCATCATTATAAGAGCCAGATTCCATGACTGCTTCCAAGAATGGCACCTTGCTGCTTCATCCTGACAAGCTAAAGGGACAAACACCGTGTACTCTGCATGGCAGAAGAAATGGTGTCTTTTTGAGACAGGGTCTCGCTATGCAGTTCAGGCTGGCCTTGAGCTCACTTTGTAGCCCAGGCTGGTCTGGAACTCGCAGTGATCCTCCTGCCTCAGCCTCCTGAGTGCTGGGATTACAGGCGTGCACCACCATACCCAGTTTTAGTGTCCTTTCTAAAGGCATTAATTAGTCCCATTCACCAAGGCAGAGCCCTCATAATTTACCTCTCAAAATGCCCAGTTCCTGGTGCCATCACAGTGGAGGAACACGAACATTCTAACCATAACATAGCTGCCTGTTTGGGGACGTCATGTAAGTGGAATGTAGTGTGTACTTTTTGTGGTTAGCCACTGCAGCTGAAAATGTTTTTAAAATTTATCCATGTTGCGCTCCGCAGTTCCCACGGTAGCCAGAGAGGCGCTGCCCCGCAGTTGTGGCTCCCACAGGGAGCGGACAGCAACACAAACCTAAAGAAAAAGTAATTTCTTCCTCCTCAGCCACCGCCTGTCAGTTATAGTGAAAGACCTCTTTGAGAAACAGTCCTCAGGAAAGCCTACATGAGCTCATACGGGGCTTTCTAAATACTGCAGATTCTGCAGTAACGTGGGTTTTTGTATAGAAAGGTGTTGAAATCAGAGAGGAAGCAGAATTTATTGAAGAGAATAAAATGAAATTTGTAGCCTATGATGAGAAAAATGCTGGCTCCGCTACTAAGAATGAATAAGGGGAAACGGCTGTTTGATGCTCTCTCCTGCTGCTATTCATCCATTTTTGAAGGAAAGCATAGAAGAAACTTTTTTGTAGCGTTGCAAAAAGGACTACACAGTGCTATCCTGAAGAAACGTAACTTTGCCTTAATGACAAATCATCAATGACAAAGGTTGTTGTCTTGCTAAGAACATTCTTTAATAAACACATTTTTAAAACACAAAATACAATGTATCCATGTTGTTGTCCCTTTTGATTGCTATGTAGTATTCCATCAAAGGAATCTACCATACTTTATCTTTTTTTTATGGCCATCTGGCAGCCCCCATATCCTTGGTCTTTTTTTTTTTCTTTTTGTCTTTTTGAGACAGGGTCTTGCTATGCAGCCCAGGCTGGTCTTGAACTCACAACGATCCTCCTGCCTCAGCCTCCTGAGGGCTGGGATTACAGGCCCATGCACCACCATTCCTGGCCTCCCATATTCTTGTTTGGGCACTTGTTTTGTGCACACATCTTCTTTCCCTAAAGCACAATTTGCTGGACCATACAACTGTCTAGCATTGCCAACATCAACTGACCAAGGAGTACGGCATTACACCCAAAACCCTTACATCCCAATGGAGAACTTCATCTCATCATCTTGGCCAAATGTGCATGACAGATTGAACAACTCCCCGCCCTAAAACGAGGATCTGGCTTAGTCTAAGTCAACCAGGATAACCACCATTTCCCTTGCTCACTCTGCCAATGAGATTTAAGGGGAAGTTGGTTGGAGGCCTTCTGGAAAAGTTTTTCCTTGCTCTCAAAAAGGAACATGTGACAGGGGCTGTTCACTTCAATCTCCACATGTTGTCAAGTCCTGAGGCCCCTGAAGGCTACAGCAGCCAACTTGTGATCATGAGAGAAGCCAACCTCAGAGAAAAGGACCAACAGGCTAAGGTGGTGGTCAGAAAGATGGAAAAGCCTGCTCCCTGGATGGAATACCCACTCCCCAGATTATTGTCACATGTGATTATGATACTTGAAAAAACTTGACTGGGTTTTCTACTGCTGTTATGGTTTGTGTCTGGATGACACCGCAAAGCCTGATGCAGTCATGGGGCAGGCTTCTAGATTTATGATTGATCCCTAGTCCAAAGCCAGAAGTATGGGTGTGAGCGCTACACCTGCTCCTGGGGTGGAGAGTTTGCATATGTAAGGGAGAGAAAGAGGCTGCTCACCACCACCCCTCCCTTTTGCTCTTGCTGCTTTTGCTGTCTTTCGCCACCATGAGCTGTTGCCCTCTGCCATGTGCCACCCTGCCTTGGAGCCAGCCGAGTACAGAAACCTCCACAACAGTGAGCTATATAAACCTTTCCTTCCTTCATTCTGGGTGCCAGGCATTTTGTCTCAGCAACAAGAAAAAAGTAACCAAGACAACTACTTTTAACCAAGAGCATCACAACTACCTCACTCACGAGTACCCAGTCCCTAGGCTGATCTGTTGGAACAAATTGCAAGGTGTCACAGAACAGGGTCAGGTGTTAAGGTGGCACTTGTTTGTATTAATAGCAGAGTATAGTGCTCAGGCCCACAGATACCTGCTTAAATCCAGAGCACTCTCAGCTCCGGATCTCTGAGGCCTTGTCCTAGGGTATCACCTATTTGTAGAACACCAGGAAAATTTCTCCCCCTTACAGTGATCACTTTGAGTTTGAACTGGCATGAATGATTCTATTTTTGGTAACCAAATGAGAAAAGTTAGTACCTTGGAACATACTCCACTTCCTTAAAAAAAAATTGATATTATTACCGTTAGCCTAAAAAAAAAAAAATACAGTAGTTGCATTATATCTTGTTTTACATTTTTAGCTGTCTTTATAACAAACCAAGAGGACTAAACAAATTTGTTTGATAGGAAAATGTGGAATCAGGCCCCACAACCCCGATATTTCTATAGTATATTTTCTATACTATATTTTACATACTTTGGTGGGGTTTTTTGGGTTTTTTTCTTTTTTTTTGGTGGAACCGGGGGTTGAATTCAGGGCCTTGTACTTGCCAAGCAGGTACTTATTCCACTGAGCTATGTCCCCAGCCCCTTATATTTGACATACTTTGAAAATGTATTTCATAAACATTTCAGGAAAATAATGTACACATGCCAATTTACAGGTTTTTGTTTCATTTTGTTTTTGCTGAACTATTGGAGATTTTTTGCAGCAATCATGCCCCCTCTCACCTTCAGTATGTACCTCCCAGAAGCAAGAGCAGTCTCTTACCTACCCACAACATAACCATAAAAGTTAGGAAATTTAGATGGGTATCGTGGCTCACGCCTGTAATCACAGCACTCAGGAGGCTGAGGCAGAAGGATCGTCATGAGTTTGAGACCAGCCTGGGCTACAAAGTGAGCTCAAGGCCAGCCTGAACTGCACAGCGAGACCCTGTCTCAAAAAGATCCCCCCCCAAAAAAACTAGGAAATTTAACATTTATACAATGCTATTATTTAAATGTCCAGTTTATATTTAAACTTCATTAATTTTCCTGATAATATCCTTTTTAAAAACCTTTTTTGTTCTAATCTAGAACCATAGTTCATGTGCTTGTCATGTCTTTTCAGCTTCTTTTGATCTGAAATAGTTTCTTTAGCCCCTTTTGAACTTTTCTTTTGGGGGGTCCTAGGAATTGAACCCACGACCTTGAGCTTCCCGGTGGCGTCTGCATCCTGAGCTATCAACAGGGCCTCTTTCTCTGTCTTTCAAGACAGCTACGTTCTTGAAGAAAACAGGCCCATTGTTCTGCTCCCATT
This sequence comes from Dinomys branickii, assembly GCA_004027595.1. NCBI lineage: Eukaryota > Metazoa > Chordata > Mammalia > Rodentia > Dinomyidae > Dinomys > Dinomys branickii. Next base: position 13,694 of record PVLD010002851.1, read on the forward strand.
GGTTTTGTTGTTGTTGTTTTTGTCATTTTGAGACAGGTCTCGCTATGCAGTTCAGGCTGCCTTGAGCTCACTTTGTAGCCTCGGACTCACAGTGATCCTCCTGTCTCAGCCTCCTGAGTGCTGAGATTACAGGTGTGCACCACCACACGCAGCTCGTTTCACTCTTTTTTTATTTCCTTTTTTTTAATCTAAAAGATGACATATGTGTATCTTTTTTTGGCTCTTTGCCTTTTCACTTGCACTACAGCCTTAAAATCATTCCATAAAAACGTCCTATTATATTAGGTATATATAATATATATATATATATATATAATTTATTCATTCTGTAGCTTGCATATACACAGCTAGGTGACTTCCAACCTTTTGCAATTACAAATAATACTGCAAGATATTATCTTATACATATGCATGTTGTCTTGGTTACTTTTTTCTCATTGCTGAGACAAAATACCCAACACCCAAATTTAAGAAAGGAAAGGTTTATTTAGCTTACAGTTTGTGGAGGTTTCAGTCCATACTTGGCTGATTCTGAGGCAGAGTGGCACATGGCAGAGGGCAAACATTCACGGCAGCAGAGCACAGCAAAAACAACCAGCAAAAGGGAGGAATGGCTGCAAGCAGCCTCCTTTGCTCCGCTACATTGTAAACAGTCTACCCCCGCCCAGGGAGCGTGTAGCTCTCACACAGTCTCCATGCCCTCCTCTTCCACAGGCTCAGGATGTTTACAAAGCACGTTGGCTTCCTCCTGAATCACACAGTTAACCTTTAAAGCTTCCCAAATTAACATAAACAACATCCCACAAGGGTAAGGGCATATCCTGTTTACCCCAAGATTTACAACTGTTGAGTTACTTAGTTAAACCTCTAGACTCCCCAAGTTGACACAATGTATCAACCATAACACATGTCTATATTGTTGGAGGTATTTTTTCAGTACAAATTCATAGAAGTTAAATTGGTGAGTCAAAGGGTGGATTAATATGCAATCTATCTAGGGGCTGGGGATATAGCTCAGTGGAATAAGTGCTTGCCTAGCAAGCACAGGGTCCTGAGTTCTAATCCCCAATACCGCCAAAAAAAGAAAAAAAAACCTTTAAATATGCAATCTATCTAGACACTGCCAAATTTCCTCTCTACACAGATCATACTGTTTTTGCAGTCATCGCATCAATAGATAAAAAGTGTCTGTTGTTCCATACCCAAGTCAGTGGAGTTCTCAGCTTGATTCTCAACTTGACTGCATTAAGAGATTCCAGAGAGGTGACTGCATTATGTGGATATTAACCTCACCGGTGGGTTAAAACAATTAGTGTATTCATAGCTAAACAGGCTGTTAGGAAGTCAGGCCTACTTGGCAGAACCGGGTCATGGGGCCAGGACCTTGGGAGCTGTACATAGCAGGTGTTTTTGTTTTTTGTTTTTTTTTTGCAGTACTGGGGATTGAACTCAGGACCTTGGGCTTGCCAGGCAGGCACTTATTCCACTGAGCTATATCCCCAGCCCAACATAGCAGGTTGATTGCATCTTTCCCCTTGGCTTTTCCTTGCCCAGCTTGCTAGATGCCATGAAGTGAGCAGCTTCCTCCTGTCACCTTCCTCCATGCAGTTTCTGCCTCAGAGCTGGGTGACCATGAACTGCAACCTCTGAAGCCATGAACCAAAGATAAAGTTGCAGGAATGGGGTGTATTGTCTCAGCAACAGAAAAGCTAACAAATACACACTTGGAAAAAATATAGCCCCCTGGTGTAGGAACCTGAAAGAGTAAGTAAAACTCGGGATAACTGTACTGCCGATGTCCGATGGTTTATTGAAAGGAAGTTAATGCTTAAAATTCTTTATATTCTCACCAATTGTGCATGCTTATATCCGATAATCTGAGCAACTGATGTAAAGACAACAATATGCAAGGAAACAAACATTGGTGAATTCCTACCATCCTGTGTAGTGAAACTGTACCGTCTGTAGTGTTTCATCTAATAATTATTCTTTTATTCTCCTGAATGGTTTGAACAATCTTGTGTTCTTACATCTGGTCATCCGGGCAACGTAGCTGAAGATAACAATATGTCATATAACCACCTCTGTTAACTCCTATCACTGTGTCTTGAAACCCTGTATCACGTTAGTGCTCTGCTTCGTTTTGCTTGTGTCTGTGATGTTGCTGTCTGCTATTGTTCTTTTTTTTTTTCTTTCACTACTCTCTTTAAAATAAAAAAAAAAGAAAAAGGATATCCTCAAATACATGCTTTACCCAAAAGAATTTTTAGGTAGCTGTCCAGGGATTTAAAGCATCTCATATAGGTGAGTTTACAGTATGTGGATTACAGATCATGTGGGAGTTTTGCTTTGCTTTGCTTCGCTTTGTTTACAGCTATGGTTTGGAATAATGTGGCTGAGAACCTGAAGGAAAGCAAGCCCAAGCCCCAGCCTGTAGTCCGTCTGCCCAGCAGCAGGCTACAGCGGAATCAGTACGCCATCTGAGGATAAACACTCAAATTTATATTTGCTCAGCTTACCATTGTCTCACACACTGCGTGTGGGGTGGTGATGTGTTACATTGTGTTGTGTAGTGTTGTGTTGACCTTCCCTGAAACACGCGTCTTTGTTTTATTCACATACTTTCATGCAAGAAAATATTTTTTCCCTTTTGGAAACCCTGACACGAGAAACAAGGGAAAGGTAAGCCTAGGGGTGTGAAGCTAAATGTCATGACGAGCTGCGTGCGAGAAGACAGCGCACAGCAGCTGATGTCGGGGTCTGAACACATTCCGCACGCCCTGAGAAGTGCAAAGCTGCTGAGCCAGCAGGGGTGCGCAGCTCTTCGGGAGCTGAACCCAGGGCCTTTGCACTGACCTATTTCCCCGGCCCTTTTCACATTTTGATATAGGATCTTACTCTGGATGTGGTGGTACACACCTCTCATCCCAGCGCTTGGGAGGCTGAGGCAGAAGGATTGCCAGTTCAAGGCCAACCTGGGCTATAAAGCAAGTTCAAGGCCAGCCTGAACTGCATAGTGAGACCTTGTCTCAAAAAGACAAAAAAAAGAGAGAGAGAGAGAGAGAAAAGACCTTAGCTGGGCATGGTGGCACACGCCTGTCATCCCAGCAGCTGGGAGGCTGAGGTAGGAGGATCGTTGTGAGCAGCCTGGGCTACAAAGTGAGCTCAAGGCCAGTCTGAACTGCACAGGGAGACCCTGTCTTAGCCTCCCGAGTGCTGGGATTACAGGCGTGCACCAGCATGCCCGGCTCTCATATTTTATTTTAATGACAAAATTTAAAGGAATAGAATGATATTAAAGGACTATTATTACAGATGAGGTCAAATAAGGCCTCTTTAGTTCAAACTGCTTAAATTAAAATCTACTAGAAAATAATCTGTAGACTTTTATTTTTACCTTCCTTCACACATTATTGTAAAAGTTGTCACAGGCTGGGTGTGGTGGTGCATACCTGTAATTCCAGCATCCGGGGAGGATGAGGCAGGAGGATTGCTATGAGTCAGTTCAAGGCCAGCCTGCACTACAAAGTGAGTTCAAGGCCAGCCCGAACTGTGAAACTCTGTCTCAAAAAGACCAAAAAAAAGTTGTCACCATGTATATGATCAAAGGGAGCATCAAGTAGCAGTCACTGCTTTATATAAAAATGCTTCAATTTAGAGGTTATAATAGATCATTTTAATTTATAATTTTTTAAATATTTATGTCTCAAAAACTTAACTTCAACCTTTCCCCGCTTTTAAAACCTGACTAATCTGGTGACACGAGCCACCTGTGGTTGCCGAGCACTTGAAATGCAGGTGATCAGAATGGAAATGCTCAATGAAGCTGAAAACACACCAGATATTGAAGGCTTCCTGTGAAGAAAAGGAATGCAACACATCTCACTGGTATTTTTATATTGGTTACACATGTCAGTAATACTATTTCAGATATATTCAGCTAAATAAAGTACATTTAAAATTATCTTCACTTGTTTATTTTGCTTTTTAAAATGTGGCTACTGTAATTATTATATGGCTCACTTTTGTCTTTTGGAAAACATGTAAATAGAAGTTCTATATAACATTAACTTTTAGAAAATTTCATTTAGGCTAGGCACAGTGGCGCACACCTGTAATCCCAGCACTCAGGAGGCTGAGGCAGGAGGATCGTTGCGAGTTGGAGACCAGCCTGCGCTACAAAGTGAGCTCAAGGCCAGCCTGAATTGCATAGCGAGACCCTGTCTCAAAAAGACAGAAAAAAAAAAAAAGAAAGAAAGAAAGAAAAAGAAAATTTCATATACTAAGGAATAATACTAGGATTTTTCTTCCTTGTACACTCTGGGAAATAAAATAAATAGCCATTGTTAGTGACTCCCGTTTGTCAGAGCGATCATCAAATCACCACACACCGGAAGGTATCTGCTGAAGACTGTCACATCCGACAGTGTGGCCTCATTCCAAGGCGTCTGCCAGCAAAAGATCAGGCTGAGACAGCTGCCTTTCAGCTCCGGGGTCTAGGAAATTCATTTCATTAAAATTAAATTAGTTCAGAGTAACCCAGCTAAGTGTTCTCTTGAGTACCATGACAGCCCTTAGTGGAAATAATAAGAGAAAAACCAGGAAGCGTCCTTTCAGCCCCCTCGTCACTCCTGAATGTTACTTTTGCTGCGCTTCTGTGTG
>PVLD010002851.1:18455-155502 GCA_004027595.1 Dinomys branickii
TGTGTGTCTGTGTCTGTGTATGTGTGTGTGTCTGCATATGTCTGTCTGCATGTGTGTGTGTCCGTGTGTGTGTGTCTGCGTGTGTGTGTGTCTGTGTGTGTGTGTCTGTGTGTGTCTGTGTGTGTGTCTGTGTGTGTGTGTCTGTGTGTCTGTGTGTGTGTCTGTGTGTGTCTGTGTGTGTCTGTGTGTGTCTGTGTGTGCAGGTTCAGGGATGGACCCCAGGGATGTTCTGTCACTCTGTCACTGAGCTGCACCTCAAGTCCTTTTTAGTTTGTTTTGAGCAGGGTCTTGCTAAGTTTAAACTTGTGATCTTTTGACAGGCGCAGTGGCGCATGCCTGTAATCCCAGCACTCATGAGGCTGAGGCAGGAGGGTTGTTGCAAGTTGACAACCAGCCTGGGCTACAAAGTGAGCTCAAGGCCAGCCTGAACTGCATAGCAGGACACTGTCTCAAATGAATAAATAAAGAAAGTAATTGTGAGCTAGACTCCCCCTACTGCACTGCAGACTGCCAGAACTCCCTCTTCCTACCTCTGTCCTCTCGTTCCCGTGCAAGTGAGTTAGGGTAGATGGAAAAGCTATTAACTATCTTCAGGTTCTACCTGGAGGTCTAAGGGTTGGGTCACAACCCACCTTTTGTACTGAGTCCCTATCGCTGCAGTTGGGGATGTAACTCAGGGGCACAAGCGCCTGCCTGGCAAGCACAAGGCTCTGAGTTCAATTCCCAATATCCAATACAAAAAAAAAAAAAAAAAACCACGAGCGACCTATTGCTGCAGTAACCCAAATTTAGCAATTTAAACAAATCACCCCCTTCTGTACATCTCCTGGGACCTCAGAGCCTCCCCCCGCTCCCCAAAGCCAGCACCGAGTCCTTCTCAAACTTTGAGGCTCCTGTCTGTCCCTCAGTCTCAGCTTCCTGGCTCATTCTCCTGCCTGTTTGTTAATCCTTGGCTTTTAAAGGCTCATGTGATTACAGTAAGCCCATCTGGATGATCCAGGATAATCTTTTTTTCAAGTTCATCATCTTAATTCCGGCTGCAAAGTCTCCCTCGCTACGTAATTTAACGTGTTCACAGACTCCAGGAACTCGAGCGTGCACGCGTCAGTGGGCGCCATTTTTCTGCCTGCCACACCTCCCCCGTGGTGTGATTTGCTCCATTCCAAGGGCAACGCAGGTAGTGCAAGGTGGGAGCGACCTCCACGCCGGGCGTCCCTCAGCAGACGTGCGAGAGCCGCGCTGGTTCTCCACAGCCTGCTCAGTCCCCTTTTGGTTGCTCAGCACTGAGGACCATGCACACCCCACCCGGGAGTCCCGGAGCTGAGGCCCCTTAGCACGCACTGCCCGCGCTCCTAGGGCTGGGCTGTGACTTCCGGCTGCCTACTTCGCCTCTCCCTTTAAAAACAGACTTTCTAAACTCTGCCTCAGAGGACTGCTGCTGCCCATAGAACTTCAGGGCACTCCTCTATATGGTCTTCTGTTCGCATCTAATTTTTTTTCTGTCTTTTTGAGACAGGGTCTCGCTATGCTCTTCAGGCTGATCTTGAGGTCACTCTGTAGCCCTGGCTGGTCTCGAAGTCCCAGCGATCCTTCTGCCTCAGCCTCCAGAGTGCTGGGATTAAAGGCGTGCACCACCACACCCGGCTGTTCTATCTACTTTTGAGAAAAGATTTACTGTTATTTCCCCTTACTAACCTACTTCCTAAAGGTCACTCGATAGGCAATTGTGTTCTAATATTTATTGAGCACCTGTATACATTCAGAACATTTGGCCAGACGTGGGAAGCACACACACCTGTAATCCCAGCACTTGGGAGGCTGAGGCAGGAGGATACCTGAGAGTTCGAGACCCGCCTAGGCTACAAAGTGAGCTCAAGGCCAGCCTGAACTGCATAGCAAGACCCTGTCTCAAAAAGAGAAAAAACAAAAAAAAAATTTATCAGGCACTTGATAGAAAACGAGAAAAGTTAAAGCAAGCCTTTCCTACCTTAGCAGGCTTAAAGGGAAAAAAAATCCATTCAAAATTACTATAGGAGGACAGAAAAGGTGGTAAATGCAGTGAATGTTCCAAAAACTTTTTAATGTTTCAGCTAGAAGAACAAGGAAAGACCGAAAGAATGCTCAATCTTGTCCTTAAAGGACAGAAAAGATTTTAGGGCTGGGATATAGCTCAGTAGAACAAGCGCCTGCCTAGCAAGTGCAGGGTCCTGAGTTTGAGTCCTGATCCAAAAAAAAAAAGCAAAAACAGAAAAGATTTTAGGGACAATATAGAGTGAGGAAGATGGCTTCCAATGTGCCTAGAGTCTGGCTCAGTGCAATTAAATAGGGCAGTTCTGAGATGGGGAGCTGGAAAGAAAAATGAGGACTTGGGATTTCAGGCTGGAGAGTTATCACAGAGGCCGCGAGGAGCCCTGGGAAAGGAAGGAAAGAAAGGCAGGAGGAACAAGCGCCACTGGGAAAAGCAGCGCGACCTGAACACAGGCTCAGCCAGGGACCGAGGCATGAACAACCAAGTGCAACTGTAAGAACGGGAAGAGCCAGGCGGGCACGGCAGTGCAAACCTGTAATCCCAGCATTTGCGAGGCTGAGGCAGGAGGATCGTCGCAACCAGCTACAAAGTGAACTCAAGGACAGCTTGAACTGCATAGCGAGACCCTGTCTCAGAAACACACACACACACACCAAAAAAAAAAGAACAGCGGAAGAGCAGACAAGCAGAGTGGTCGCCTCCGCCCAGTGTCAGTGATGGCCTAGGAGAGAGCGGGTTGGGCTGGCTGGAGGTGTGGCCCGGTGGGAAAATGCTTGCATAGCCAGACCTAGAGGGCGGGGAGAAAGCAGCGCCAGATTTGTCTTGGAGAAGACGGAGTTTTCCATGGAGGTGGCTGTCATTCCTTGAGGACAGAGCTTTAGCTCCTCATAGCATGTAATGCATAGTAATAACTCAATAAAATTCTGTGAGCTACATTTTTTTTCCGACTTTTTGAGACAGGGTCTCGCTGTGCAGTTCAGGCTGGTCGTGAGCTTACTTTGTAGACCAGGTTGGTCTCGAACTCCCAACGATCCTCCTGCCTCAGCCTCCCGAGTGCTGGGATTACAGTCATGCGCCACCACATCCGGTTATATGGGCTACTTTCAAAGAGCTTTTCAATCTCTACACCTTTGTGATTCAGGAAGAAGACAAAGAGTTTTGTAATTGAGATTATGTCCTATAGCATCCCACACCTCACTCCGCCCAAAACTGTAAATATGGATTTTTCACATTGGGGTTTCCTTAAACATCCTGTGGCCAGCAGGCAGCAACTGCCTCGATTAATCGCGTGCTGGTCCTGTCCTGGCTCATCTCTGAGCCCTATCTGCTTTGCCGGAGTTAAGTAAATGTTAACTGTCGTTCACTTCCTTCCTGACCTGTGTCTCATTTCTGCAATGCTAAAGGCCGGGAGAGTCCCAGGGTGTCATACCACCTCTGGCCACGAGTAGGCAACAGAGAGGCCAACTTGTGTTCACCCTACTGGCCACCAGATGGACCCAAATACCAATTTAAGGAAGACAAGGTCTTCATCCGTATCAACTATCCCTTTTCCTTTATTCCCTCTCCCTGAAAAATGAAATCCCTCCCGCGAGAGATCATATGTCTGTCAACTGTCTAGAAGTACATGTTACTTTGCTACGAGAGCAGAAATGTGGGAAGAGAAAAGAACAGGACTAAGAACTTTTTAAAAATTGGCTAGAGGCAGGTGTGGTAATCCACGCCTGTAATCCCAGCACTTGTAATTCCAGACCGAGGCATGAACAACCAAGTGCAACTGTAAGAACAGGAAGAGCCAGCCTGGCGCAGCGGTGCAAACCTGTAATCCCAGCATTTGCGAGGCTGAGGCAGGAGGATCGTTGCGAGTTCCAGGCCAGCCTCGGCTACAAAATGAGCTCAAGGCCAGCCTGAACTGCAGAGGGAGATCCTGTCTCAAAAAGACAAAAAAAAAAAAAAAAAAGGTAGGTGGTAATCAATTACCTGGATGAAGAAACTTCCATCACAGGCGCCGATTCACGTAAAAAGGAGGGACAACAGGAGCCTGGCGTGTGCAGGCAGAACTAGGGGGAAAGCTGTCCAGGAATCTCTTGGTTGGCTCAGCTGTGACTCCTCCAGAAGAAACAGTTCCGTGCGTTTCTTCTTCGGTACCAATGCTGTTTCTTTTCCACTAAAAAGAAAGCTATTTATATGGAGACTGATGTTTCTACCAAAAAGTAAATGTGAGTACCCAATTGCCCACAACTGTCCCCCAAGTTATTCCCTGTCGCAGTATTTCATTTATGTGTGTCTTTCGCAGCACATGTGGCAGGTGCTAAGTATTCTAGCCATTCCTTTTCCTTGTGTATTAATGACCCCCCCGCTCGACCGGAGGCTCCTTGAAAGCAGGACCTGGTCACAGACTCCTCTCTCAGCGCTTAACAAAATGACACAAATAGGCAGCTAGTGAACAGCTGTTACATGAACAAATGAACGAAGAGAAAGTTTAGGGTCATCCAGATTCTACCCAATGCAAGAGGAGAAAGACGAGGGATCCTGGCTTGTTTCTCTGCGGAACATTCAGGCCTGAGCAGGACTATTAAGACTATTTCTCTTCTCAACAGAGCGCAGTTATAATTACTGTTGTTTTACCTGTGTCCCCCGTGAAGGACTGCTTACGCCAATTATTGACATTAGCGCAGAGAAATGTGAAATTTTGCTGTTGAGATGGCAGTCTATTTAGACTATGTCCACATTTTACTCTTTTGTTAGGAGGCCCTCCTGACAAATCTCTCTATAAAAGCTAAGTCCTCCCCTAATTGGACCTAATCATGATAGAACCGTTATACATAGAGAAGCACAGGGCTGGGCAGGGAGCGGGTGGTCCCCAGGCTGTGTCCCAGCTTGACCATTACTTACAGCCATGTGACCTGGAACAAGTCAGCTTTCTTGAGACTCTGGATGCCCTCCTGATAAGTCCCCTCCTCCCCGAGCGTTGCACTTGGTGCAACGCTGGACACCGAGAACTGCTCAAGGGCTCCGGGTTCACCACCAGCCTTGGGGAGCTGTGCTACTCTGGAATTCTCTGACTTACCCAGTAAGATTTTATTGAAGAAATTGGAATGTGGCGCTGGTCACATAGCTTAGTGGTAGAGGACTTGCCTGGAGTGTGTGAGGCCCTGGGTTCTGTCCCCATGAAAGAAAGAGAGAGAGAAAGAGAGAAAGAGAGAAAGAGAGAAAGAGAGAAAGAAAGAAAGAAAGAAAGAAAGAAAGAAAGAAAGAAAGAAAGAAAGAAAGAAAGAAAGAAAGAAAAGAAATGCAGACCACACCTCCATTGCCCTAACTTGAACTTCTCCAGGCTCTTTTTTTTTTTTTTTTTTTTGAGGCAGGGTCTCGCTATGCAGTTCAGGCTGGCCTTGAGCTCACTTTGTAGCCCAGGATGGTCTCAGAGCTCGCAACAACCCTCCTGCCTCAGCCTCCCGAGTGCTGGGATTACAGGCGTGCGTCACCACGCCCGGCTAGTCTCCACTGTTACTCGCTCTTCAGTCCTAGATGGCTGCACAGCACACACGCTCCCTACTGCCAGTGCTCCTCCATCCGCAGACCTGCGCTGTTCTCCGGCCTCCCTACAACCTGCAGCTAGAGATTGTGTCTTATTGTTCAGTACAGCAGCTGCTCTAAGACCAGAGAGTCCGTGCACCCCGAAGGCTAAGGTTGGCCAAACCCTGACCTCATGGGGTGCCTACTGTGGGGTCTACACGGAGCACAGCCACACACGGCAGAAAAGGGGTGCATTTCCTTAATGATCAGAAAGCCTTCAAGACAAATTAAGAAAATAAACTAGGAAAAATAAATACCAAAAACAGGGAAGTAAATGTAAAGGGCCAACAACTGAGAATATACTCAGCTTTATTCATAATTAATACACATCCCAAAAATGAAACATCTCCGGGCGTGGTGGCACACCCCTGTAATCCCAGGACTCAGGACGCTGAGGCAGGAGGATCACTGTGAGTTCGAGACCAGCCTGGGCTACAGAGTGAGCTCAAGGCCAGCCTGAACTGCATAGCGAGACCCTGTCTCAAAAAAAAAAAAAGAGACATCATTTTCACATATCAGATTAACAAAAATTAAAATCAATAACGTAAAGTGTTGGCAGGAGTATGGAGAATCAGGCCTTCTACATACTTGTGACCAAAATATAAGTTGAGCAATTATCATTAAATACAACTCAGGAGGCTGAGACAGGAAGATTGCCATGAGTTTGAGGTCAGCCTGGACTACAAAGTGAGTTCAAGTCCAGTCTGAATTATGTAGTGAGAGCTTGTCTCAAAAAAAAAAAATTAAATACAAAACTCAACTACATTAAATCAACTTCTGCTCATCAAACAGACGGGAAGAGATATTTGCACACAACACCTACGAATCAACAAGGAAAGGATTATTCTGGGGAGTGACGCTACAGGGTCACAAGTTCAAGACCAGCCTGAGTGATTTACCATGAGCTTGTCTTAAAATGAAAATGAAAGGACTGGGGATATAGCTCAGTGATAAGAAAGCCCCTGGGTTCAATCCCCAGTATGAGAGAGAGAGGGGGGGGGGGAGATAGAGGAAAGGCACTCCAGTGAGGAAAAGAAAACGAACAAAAAAGAGAGAAGACACAGAAAGAGAGAGAAAGGGAGCAAAAGCAATCCACAGAAGAGAAACATGCAGAGCCAAAAAATATGTACAAAGATGCTCGATCTCACTAGTAATCAGAGAAATGTAAATGAAAACCGCAACCAGAATTTCATATGACATTCACAAACAAAAGGTTTGACTCTGGGACCCTGAAGCAGGAGGTCACTAGGCTCAAACCTATCCTGGGCAAGTTGGTGACTTAGCAAGAATTTCTCTCAAATTACACATGAGAATTAGCCAGGTGTTCTGGTGCATGCCTGTAATCCCAGAATTCAGGAGGCTGAGGCAGGAGGATTGCCAAAAGTTCAAGGGCAACCTAGGCTACATAGTGAGTTCAAGGCCAGCCTGAACTGTCTACATAGCAAGATCCTGTCTCATAAAAAGACCAGTAATAGTAATAAATTTTAAACGGCTGAGACTCTAGATTCAATCCCTAATACTGCAAAAATAAATTTAAAAGATGTGACAATACCTCCTGTTGGTGACACTGTGGAGAAATGGCAGGTGAGTATGTCAATGACAGCAAGCGCTTTATAGAGCAGTTCTGCTATCCTGGGAGATTCCAGAATTCTGTGAACCAGCAACTTCACTCCAAGGCAAATGCACTGAAGAAATCCCTGCACGTGCACAATAAGGAAACACACACAAGAATGTTCACAGCAGCATTTTTGCAACAGGACAAAAAAATTAGTCCAACTTCAAAGTCCCTTCATCAGGAAATGAACATATACACATTGTGGCATAGTCTTCAATGATAAAAACAAACTCCCAAAAGCTTTGACACATGGAAGAATCAGGAATATATTGGGGAAAAGATTCAAGTCACGAAATCCATACAGTAATAACATAAAGGAGAGTATGAGGCAAATAAGGGCGAATTCAGGGTCCTGGGTGCACAGGAAGGGTGAGCCATCGGGACAGTCGGGGAACCAGTTAATTCTGCTGATAACATGGGGGGTTTGGTTTAGGTTCTTATTGTTTCTGTGCTGCTGAGATTGAACCAGGACCTCACACTGATTTGCGTTCCCAACCTTTTTTATTTTTTATTTTGAAACAAGCTTCCCATGTCAACAAATTTTTTTCTCATATTGAGGATTGAACTTAGGGCCTTTCCCCTGAGTTACATCCTTGGCTCTTTTTTTTTTTTTTTAATTTTCAGACAAGGCCTTGCTAAGTTATTAAGTTGTCCAGACTGGGTTTGAATTTGTAATCTTCCTGCCTCAGTCTCCCAGAGTGCTGGGATGATACCCATGCACCCCCACACCCAGCTCAAAGTAACATTTCTTAAAATTATACGTATATATCAGTATCAGGCACAGTGTGGCATTGTATGAACTTGTGGTCCTAGGTATCCAAGAGGCTGAAGCAGAAAGATCTTTCGAGCACAGGAATTCAAAACCAGCCTGAACAACGCTGTGAGACCTAGTCTCAAAAATAAACAAGCATGCCAGGCACGGTGGTGGACGTCTGTAATCCTAGCACTTGGGAGGCTGAGGCAGGGGGATTGTTGTGAGTTCGAGGCCAGCCTGGGCTACAAAGTGAGCTCAAGGCCAGGCTGAACTGCATAGCGAGACCCTGTCTCAAAAAGACAAAAAAAAAAGGTCAAGGTCTATGAACAGAAGTCTGGAAATCTTTGAACTCTATTCCAATAGCCGTATGGTTCTCAAATGAATAGTAAAACTTTTGAGAACCATTCGTCCATTTCTTCAGCCATGAAGAAGAAAAAACTGTGGAGGAAAAACTGTTTTTTCCTCCAGAAAAAACCTGGTAACACCTGCCCTCCGGAACCTTGCAGGGCCAGAAGGATCAAATGAAGCAATAGCCGTCTTCCGTTAAGAGGCCCTTAAGAAACAAATTTATTATTTCCTTCCTTTATAACAGAGGGTACTTCCAGTTCAAATAATTAGTCATGCAAACAAGACTGTGTGTTTCTTCCAGGAGGAGAAGGATATGAAGAAGAGGAAGGCCAAGAAGAAAAGCAAAAACACAACCACAGTTCAAAAAAGAGAGGCCCTCGATGAGCACGGGGACATGCCCCGCTCCTGTAATTCCTCAGCTAGAAATTCACTTCCTTAAAGCGCATGCGATCGCTGCAGAGCATTGAAGCAGAATTTGCTTTATATCAAGTCATCATTCTAAAAGCCAGAAGCTTTTCCTGAAATCTCAGCTCTCTCGAGAGGCTTAGGCAGGAGGATTGCCAGTTCAAGGCCAGCCTGGGCAACACAGCAAGACCCACTCTCAGAGCTGAGGAAGGAAGGCAGTGGCAGGACCAGGATGCGTGCACCAAGCTCTGCTCCAGCGTACCAAGCACCCTGTGCATGTGAAACTCTACAAACATTTCATTTCTCCTCGCAGTAGTTGAGGGAGGAGTTGTTAGCCCCATTCAGAAAAATTAAGGCCCAGAGAGAATGTAGGACTTGGCCAAGGTCAAGAAGACAATACTTCTATTTGGTCTGCCCCAGCCTGGACCTACCACGGCCTTGCCAGAGCTTCCGCTCCTAATCTCGGTGTTCCCTGGCCTCCTCCTCACTCCTAGTGAGCTCCTTTAACATGCTTAGCATCTCCCTCCACTTAGCTTCTTTCCTCTATACAGATACTCTTCTCGGCTTCCAGGCCCCGGATGTTGCCCAGGCCCCGATGTTCCCTGTTCAGTGGAGGGCCCCCTGAATTACAAACACCACCTCTACAAAAGACCTGGCCTAGGGGCCAGAGATTTAGCTCTGAGGCACAGCACCTGCCTAGCAAGCTTGAGGTCCTGAATTCAATTCCCAGTACCCACCCCAAAAAGGGAGACCTTGCCTCACACCCTCATGCCCCTCCCGGATGATGGGTTTCCCTGCCTCCTGAGCAAAACGTCGCTATCATTTTTGGTGATTTCTCCGCTGTCCATATACACAACTACCCAATCATCTCCATTCCTTTTCCAAAACATGTTGCACGTCTTGCTGTTGGTTCCTAGCTTTTCTCCTAACGCTCTGGCACGGCAACCTGGTGTCTGCCTGGTTCCTTGCTGACCCCTCCACCTGGTCATCCTCCAGGTAGGTTGCTGCCAGACCAGTTGTTCTTAAGAACAGCACCTTTTCCCCACGTCATGGACCTGCCCTCCCACTTCGTTGGATTGCGTGCTGCCATCACAGAATCAAGTTCACTCTCTGCCTGCCCTCAAGGCAGGGCAGGTGGCACATGCCTGTCATCTCAGCTACTCAGGAGGCTGAGGCAGCCAGACTATAAGTTCAAGACCAGCCTGGGCAATTTAGGAAGACCTGTCTCAATTTATTTTTTTTTTTTGAGACAGGGTCTGGATTTGTAATTCAGGCTGGATTTGAACTCCCTATGTAGCCCAGGCTGGCTGGCCTCAAACTTGTGGTGATCCTCCTGCCTCAGCCTCCTGAGTGCCGGGATAACAGGTGTGCACCACCACACCTGGCTTCCTGTCTCAAAATATTAAAAAGGGCTGGGGTATATGCAGTTTAATGCTGAAGTGTTCTGAGCCTCAATAAGGTAGAATTAAAAAAAAAAACAAAACAAAACCAAGTGCATGCATGTGGCCTTGCATGGCTTTCCAGCTTCAGGTCTGACTTTACAATTCCTGAGTATGCTTAGTAGCTGGATAGTAGGTACTGGATAGATGTGTTGATTTTGTTTCTCTTCTCACATAGGGTGGCCTCAAACAAATAGCCACAGTTGGCCGGAAAAGCAATCACTGGCCTTAGGCCCTGGAAGCCTGATGTGGCCACCTCCCATCTCCCGCAGGCCAGTTTCAGCCTTTCCCATCAAGGCCCCTATGGAGACATCCAGAGCTTCGGGCTGTCAGAGTGCGGTGTCCGCAGAGCGTGCTGACCCACTGCTGCCTGCCAGGCGGCCCAACCCGGTGTGGCGGCAGATTTGGCGGTGGCTGGTGGTGGCCTTCGCAGGCCTCTCCTGGGTCCGCAACCAAGCAAACATCCCGGGAGTGGGGGAGGGTGCGCGCTTGAGCCCTGAACCCTGACGTGCACATGGGGGAAACCACTGGAGCCCAGCTCCGGGCTGTCAGGAGCACCCCCGGAACGCTGCCCTTGGGAGAGAAAGAAGACACTGCACCTTTAAGTCTGCAGCCAGTTGAGAAAAACAAGCTGTGATTTATATAAGCGGGAAAATCATGTGATTTGCAGGAACTCTCCCTCCTCCGGCCCCGCCCTGTCGCCTCGGAGAGAGCCGAGGGCGGAGTGCTCAAAGCCCCCTGCGCCTTGGGCCCGGTCGGTCGGTCGGCCGGTCGCTGCCCGGGAGTCCAGGCGGTGCGCGCCCGCTAGGACCACAAAGCCGGTGTCACAGCTCCCGGTGCAACCCCGGTCCGCCCACCCTACCCCGGGCTGCCGGGTTTGTCCCCTCGGGCGAAAGCGAGGGGAAACTGAGGCTTCCCCAACTGCTCTGCAGAGACAGAGCCAGGGCCCCACACTCTGGCTTGAGTGTCCCACAGCACCCAGCAGGAGCAGAGCGCGATTGAAGAAATAATTTGGTTGGAAAGGGCATGGTGGCAAACAGCCATTTGTGCAGCTGAGGGGTGGCTGTGCTTAGTCCAGAGGACCTCGCTTTCGGGAAGAAAAGAAAAAACCTGCTGCGGCCTTTCAGACCACGCCAGGAAGAAAAATGTGTGCCTAGCGGCCCGGAGGACATACAAAAGTCTTTAAATGCTAGTGAGAGGGTGGTGTGGCTGTGAGGATCCCCTGCCCACAGGAGCGAAGGATGGGGACTGCTGGATCCTCCTGGGGAGGCGGGGCAAGACCTGGAAAGATCCTGTCAGCCACCTCCGACCCCCAAGGATTGGAAGATGCAGTCTCTTCCAAAACCAGGCCCAGGAGAAGGGCTGGGGAGCTTTCTCAAGGGAGAAGAACTATAAAGACAGACGGGTCTCTCTCCACTCTCACATACTTCAGAGATTTAAAAGTATCCCTGGCCCGGCCTGGTGGTGGGCCCCTGTTATCCCAGCACTGGGGAGGCTGAGGCAGGAGGATCCTTGCAAGTTCAAGACTAGCCTGAGTTACAAAGTGAGCTCAAGTCCAGCTTGAACTGCACAGGAAGACCCTGTCTCAAAAAGATAAAAAAAGTAAAAATAAAAATACAAGTATCCCTGATCCTCTAAAGTTACTCTAAGAAACTATGGAACTGAGAAACCAGTTCCAGGGATTAAAACTTGTCTGAGATAACAGCTAGATTCTACATAATTTCCCACCATTGGTCATCTGCTAGGGATGGGGCACAAGCCCAGCTCTGTTACATGGAGGAAAAGCATGATGTGACTAGCCAAGCGGCTGGAGCATCATCTCAGCCTGACCTCTGCCACCAGCCTCCCGCCCAGCCCATCCCTGCATGGCACACAGCCTGCTGGGCGCCTGGAGGGCACCCCAGCCCTCAGGCTTCCCTTCCCAGGTCCAGCTGAGGATCTTCCGGCAGAGCTCACCTCGGGACCCTGAGGGTCTGAATCCCACCAGCAGTGCAAAAATCCTTCCTGGAGGGAAAGCTCTAGTTATGGAAACACTTTAAATCCTGAAGAAAAATACACTAATGTATGTTAACACGGGGACCCAAGAGGATAGCACCTGATATGTTCAGATCCTGTACCAACTTCATGCATTCGGTGGTTCAGTTACTGACTGCCCACCCGACACTGAGCTAGGCATGGAGGGGTGCACAGGAGCACCGTGTAAGAAAGACAGGGCAGGCATCTGAACCCTGACCCTCTGCCCCGGACTGTGCCTCCCAGAACAAGAGGCTACAGGAGACTTACAAGGATTACAAGCATGCACCACGGCACCTGGGCCCTTTTTCTGATATTCTTGGCTGCCCCATCCGGGGTTCCTCTTTCTGGAGCTTTCTGTGCCAGAAGCCTGCTCATCTCAGACCCTTCTGTGGTGAGACCAGGTGCCACCTTCTCCACGCAGCTCGGCTGCTGCCTCAGAGGTCCTGGGTACCTGGTACCGGGGCCCTACACAGGCGCCCATACAAGGCTCCTTGGTCTCTCCCACTGCTGTGGGGTCATTGAGGCTGCTCAAATGTCCCCCCTTCGCAAGGGGCTGTCACCCTCCACCTTCCAAATCACACCAGCTCCTGCCTCCTTCCCAGCATCTCTTTCCCAGATTTCTCTCTCGCTGGCCTCTCCTCAGTCATTCACAAGCCTAGCCTGACAATGTGCAGAGAGAGACCTGGCTGTAAGCCTGTGGTGAACAAAGATTTGAAATGAACAAACAGAAATTATGGCCCCAAACTGAAAACACCCTGGAAACCACATACTCCATTACCTTTTAAAAGAAACCAGATTTGGACCACTGAGGGTTTTTTTTTTTTTTTTAATACAGAAAGAATATAATGGTGAATTAGTGAAATCAGTTCATCACGAACACTGTCTCTTTCCGGAAATTGGGCCTCAGATGAAAAAAGGCATCCCGGCCCCTGCCAAATCCAACTCTGTGTCAAATTAGCCTCCCATCAAAATGAGAAGGCCTCCTTTACACCGGTGCTCTGAGGAGCTACTTCTCCCCTCAACGACCTTTTAGAAAGCTCCACACACTCATAACTGAGTAGCAAATGTTTTGGGGTCTCAGGGCGCAGCAGAAACGCAGAATTGGGCTTGCGTGGCTGTTTCGAGCCTGCTTCCCTTTTTCTCCTCTCCCTGAAAGGGCCCCTGGTCTTTCCCAAGCTGTCAGAAGAGAAGGGAACGACATGTGTCTCCCTCTGAGCAGAGGGGCCCGCAGAAGGGAAAGCTGGCCCGGGCCCCAGAGCAGGCTCGCCTGTGCCTCTGCAGGGACGTTCCTCCCTCCCAGCTGGCAGGGAACTTCTGGAACTCCTATACAGCACAACCTCCGGCCAGCCCAGGCCCCAGCCTCCTGCACCCCAGTTTATAAGCTTCTAGTGGCAACTAACACATTTGGCAACTTCCTAGAGCATGAGTCAAGCCAGGCCCTTCTCCCTTGGACCTGTAACTCACAAAGGGACCCTGGGCTGGGACAAAAATGGGATCCAGCCAGACAAGCCAGAGCCTTGCTTCTCTGGGCCAAGGCTGGAGAGGACCAGAGGGAAATGTCCTCGGCCGGCCTCACCACAGTCTCCGCCACCACACAAGCTAGTCCAGAGATCTCAGCACACATCAGTGATTCCAGGCAGGGCTCCAGCCCCAGCCCACACTCAGCCCAGGACCTGGCCTAGAAATCACCTCACATTCCGAGCAATGGGGACGCGACTCACTTTCCAGGCCAGGCCCCTCTGGGGTCTCCGGGCAGGAGTGGTTCCCCCAGACCCTCTCACTGGGCTCCCACTGTGCCTAGACATCCAAGAAGCATATGTCTCCAACAGAGGCAGCCACAGCCCCACAGCTAAGCTATCAGACGATTTTAAAGAGAGTGTTGTTTTCAACTTTCTAGACATGTTCTGGGCTTGGCTTTGATTCTAGCTCCATCTCTGTATCAGAGCACAGACCTCTGGCCTGTGTCTCTGGAAATCCTGGAGGCAGTACTCTCATCCAAGGGGCCTCCTGAACTATGCCTTGCCCAGATTTTGCCAGGTCTCCGAGAGGAGAAAGTCTGTCCACTCCTTGCTTCTCACTAACGCCTGTGCCTGCCCATAACACTCCAGCAAAGACTCAAGCCAAATCCCCCCACTTTAGGGAGCCCACCGCTGTGTCTTCTGAATCTCACAATCCTTCCTAAACCTTGCTTCTCCCCAGGCCTCCCTGTGTACCCAATATTCTCAGAGGGTTTATGCTAGGACTGCTTTCTTCTCCGCCAGCTCCCTGGCACCTCCCCGCCTCTAGCTGTGGTCCCCTCCCAGTACCTCCTTATTGCCCTGGACTCTGCTACATTCCCGCTTTCTCTCTTCCAGCCCAGTTCCCAAGGCAGCGGGCTTTTCACTCGAGCTTTGGGTCATAGAAAGGAATCACGGTGAGCAGTGAGATTCTGCTAACAGACATTATTCTCCTAAACATTCATCCCTCATTTTTAAAGTTTCTTGCTGTTCCCTAAATCCCACTTCAAACTTTCTCTCTCTTCTCCTCTAGGCCCTTGAATGCAAGCTCCAAGTTCCTCTGGATGTCTCCTGCAGAACAATTCCTCGTACCCTCAGCAGGCCCACAGGGTCTCATCATTACTCTCCCCAGAGAGCTTCCCCATGGGTTCCACAGGGCTATGATCCTCCACAGAGCAGCATCTACCTCCAGGAGACACGCTGGCTTCCCCTTAAAATGATGAAGCAAAGCCTTTCATTTTCTGTTTTGTTTTGTTTTTGTCTTTTTGTGACAGGGTCCCCCTGTGCAGTTCAGGCTGGCCTTCAGCTCACTTTGTAGCCCAGGCTGGTCTTGAACTCCCAACGATCCTCCTGCCTCAGCCTCTCGAGTGCTGGGATTACAGGCGTGCGCCACCACACCTGGCAAGCCTTTCATTTTCTATGTAACACTTTTCTTCCTACCCACCTCCCACATACACCCTCTTACATCTGGTACTCCTGCCAGTCAAGAGACCCACCCCAAATTGCTCGTCTTTTTTTTTTTTTCCTCCTCCATGGACATGAAGCACTGCCAATCAGCATCCCTGCTATAAACGGAATAGTGGTCCAGCTAAAAATAAGTCAGCATAAAACAGGCATAAGTGGCCTGGCCTGGTGGCGCACGCCTATAATCCCAGTACTTGGGAGGCTGAGGCAGGCATGTTGTTGTGAGTTTGAGACCGGCCTGGACTACAAAGTGAGCTCAAGGCCAGCCTGAACTGCATAGCGAGACCCTGTCTCAAAAGGACACGTATTTTCTCCACTGTTAGCTTTTCTTCAGGGTCAGTGTCCAGGTTGCTCATGGCTTGCCCTTGACGAGCTTAGGGGCAGAGTTCTCCACAGGATCGGAGTTGTAAACAGTCAGAAAGAAGACTCGTAGCCCCTGAGCACGTGTTCAAAATGTCACCCTGAAATAGCGTTCAAAGCTCTACTATGTTGACAGTGAAAAGACTAATGAGAAGGTGCCAGTACACATCGGACGGCTACAAGACCATAAATCTCATAGAAAATGTGGCCCAAAGGTGGCCTCGGTTGGTGGCGTTGGCTGCCCCTCAGTCTGACCACCAGCTGGGTGCTGCCCAGGCTCTGGTCCCACAGGATGTGGGAGCAGCACCTCTCCCCAGTAAGAGTCCCTCCTTCCCTCAGGCCTAAGAAGCTCACTCAGATCGCCATGGCCCAGATACGTGCCCACCCACCTCCCTCTGGCCTCACCACAACCCTCACTGGTCCTTCTATGTGCCTTCCCCTCCCCTCTGAGGGAAGACTGCTCAATGGCCCTCTCTCCCCCGTGGAATATCCCGGTAGGAGGCCTGGGGCCCGGGGTCAGTGGCCATGGCAGCACTCAGGACTGTCCCGTACTCCTCTGAGGGCCCCAGCTCAGCCCAGATGGAACTCATCTGCTTACAGCTTCATGCTGACTTCACCAGCGATTACGTGATGCTTGTCCACACCCACTCCAGCATCGCCTCCTTCCCAGGCCCCTTCCCACTCACGGAGGCTGTGCCAGGGAGTGGAAATGGAGGCAGACCTGCGGGAACCCAGTGGGGGATCTGAGGACACAGCCAGGGCCCGGGGCTTGGACCAGGCTCGCCCGACGCAGCCTCCCTCCCAAGCAGCTGTGGCAACCCAGCTGCAAAATCTATAACATAAGGGAGTCGGGTTTTTTCCCTCTTGAAGCCAAGAAATGGCTGTGGAGAGATTTTCTATGAAGCCTGAGGGCTCCTGTGGGGCAGCCTCTTTCCCCTCTCTCCTCAGGGACCAGGATACTTGGGGAGCCCTGTGCTTGCTGTGGGTCCACAGCACTGTAACCACAGATACCCCGGAGTGTCTCCAAGTCACCACACCTCAGATCCAAGGACCCCAAAAGGCAGAGAGTTATTGGGCTCTGAGAATGCCACCCCCGAGTTGCGGAATGTTCTTCTTTCCCATTCTAGGGGATTTTCACTGGTTTTAGCACCCAAGCAGGGCTGACCAAGAGGGCTTTGATCCCACCAACACGGGGTGAAATAAACTGTTTACTGTGCAAAGGGCCTCACTGAGGCCTCCTCTGCACCCTCTCTATCCGAGGGGTCTGCCTAAGAGCCGTTGCCGGGAAGGCAGGAGGCAGTTGAGGTGGGACTGTCAGTCGGGGAAGAAGGGCTGAGCAATCCTCAACCTGGGAGCTCCCCAAAGCAGCAAGGAATTCCAGAGCTTCCCAAACCTGTCAGGGCTGAGGTGGCTCTTTACAAGGAACTGTGAAGGGACAGTAGTAAGAGGCGAGCACAGGCTGAGACGTGCACTCCGCTGCCTCGTCCATGGCTGCCCTGTCACCACACAAGGGAGGCTGGGGGTGAGAAAGGAGGGACCCCTCCATGGCCCTGCTGGCCTTGGCCCACCTGGCCTCCTCACTGGGGCCTGATGGCACTGCAGCTCCATCCTTTGCCTTCACAAAGGCCCCCTCCATCACAGCCACCCCAGAACAGGCCTCCGCCTCAGGCTCCCCACGCTCCCTGCCCCCCCCCACGCTTCCTACAGGAACAGATTCCAAGCCGAGTTAATGTCGGATCCTGTCTCCCAACAACAGGCTGGAACAAAGGCTGCACATGACTAAGTGTGCTGGGGTTCTTGTCAGGGCTGAGGCAAACGTAATTATAGGGAGAGGCACTGCCACTCTGAGCGGCCACACCTGGCCGTGCAGTAAGCAGCACTTCTTCCTGTCAAGCTGGGGGGAGCTGAGAGACAGAGAGGCGACACACCGCAATTTGAATCATTTGGGGAGAAGCTATAAATGTAATAATGAGTCATTTGTAAAATATAATTTCATCCAAAAACCTGGGGAAAAAAAATAGGAAAGAAGTTCTTATGCTATTTCAGGCTAAATTGTGCAGGGGTGGGTGTTCTGCCAGAAGCCGGGGAGGGGACCCAGCTGCCCAGCACCAGCCAGGCTGGGTCTTGCATACGGGCCCTCAACAGCTCTCCGGCCTGCCTAGTGCTGCTGGGATGCCTCCCTCCCCACCTGGTTCCCCAGGAATGACCTGAGGTGGGAACCCTGGTGCCGTGGGGCTCCCTCTCCTCAGAGAGCTGATAAGAGTCGTGCACAGGCCAGCCTGGTGTCCAGACCACGCTGCTGAGAACAGCTTAGGACCGGCACACTGCCGTTTTCCACAAACTCTTCTCCAGCCTTGGGGCCCTGAAAAGCTGTCACAGAATGGCTTCTTTTCTTTTTTTTTTTTTTGGCTTTTTGAGACAGGGTCTCACTCTGCAGCTCAGGCTGGCCTTGAGCTCACTTGGTAGCCCAGGCTGGTCTCAAACTCGCAAGATCCCCCTGCTTCAGCCTCCTGACTGCTACTAGCGTGGCTCAGGGTCTTTTCAGAGGTTCAAGAAGCCTTAGCTCGGGCTGGGGATATAGCTCAGTGGAATAAGCACCTGCCTAGCAAGCGCAGGGTCCTGAGTTAGAGAAGGCTGAGGTCACTAGGTGTGACCCAGGTCACCACTGCCATTCTGGATAGTCGTAAATCATGTGAGCAATTATAGCTGGACCACTTCCTATATGTGTAAACTTAAGAAAATGACTTAACCTCTCTGGGCTCAGTTACCTCATCTATTAGATGGGTTTAAAAACAGTCCCTTCTTCAAAGGGTCATTGAGGAGGTAAAATGAGTTACTCTGTGAAGCATTTACAGTAGGGCCTGGCACAGTGATTACTGTCCTTTTCTTGATGCTAAATCCCTCCTGCTTCCTTGTGCTCTAGTGCTCAGGGCAGAACTGGAAGCCTCTGACCCACCGAAACCACCAGGTCCTTTTTCCCAGTTGCTGAGAGCGGCCTTGGAAACCCTCAATAAGACTCACACACCCAGGAGGCCAGAAGAGGGGGACAGAAACAGTTTCCACGTCAATATCCTGTGTTTTCCTTTCTCAGAAGCCAGAGCAGGTCCACAGCCCTGGCCTGGAGGGGACGCTGAGAGTGTTTACGCAGCAAAGCCCTGGCTCGGCCCCTACCCAGCTGCCTGCCTCTGGCTAAGGGCTGCCTCAGGGCCTGGGTTGTCCCCACCCCCTGGGGGACTCTGTTTTTCTCCAGTAATCCTTTAATGTTAAGAAATCGGGCTGGGGATACAGCTCAGGGGCGTAAGTGCCTGCCTAGCAAGCACAAGGTCTTGAGTTTAATTCCCAGTATCCAAAAAATACTAAAACTAAAGGAAAAAAAATAATAAAACTAAAGGAAATATCCCTCAGTGTTTACAATTCCCTGGATGTCTTCCATTTGTTTCTTTTTTTGCTATGCTTGTTTGAATTAAGAATCTAAAGATCTAAGCCAGGCACTGGCTCACACTTGTAATCCCAGCACTTGGGAGGCTGAGGCAGGAGGATCATTGTGAGTTTAAGGCCAGCCTGGGCTACAAAGTGAACTCGAGGCCAGCCTGAACTGTGTAGCAAGACTCTTTCTCAAAAAGATAACAAAAAAAAATCATATTATCAGTCATTACTGATCATTGTCTAGATTCACTATTAGGCACTTGAAAATTATGCCATTCTGTTCTGTCATTCTGTCTGCATTTATGA
Organism: Dinomys branickii; assembly: GCA_004027595.1. Classification (NCBI taxonomy): domain Eukaryota; kingdom Metazoa; phylum Chordata; class Mammalia; order Rodentia; family Dinomyidae; genus Dinomys; species Dinomys branickii. The sequence goes on from PVLD010002851.1 coordinate 37,687, forward strand.
GAGGGAAAAAATCCCTCCTCCAGTGATTTTAATGCCTTGTGTAGTTCCAGACTTCTTTCTAGCGTAATTTTCCTTTTGCTTGAAGGACTTCCCTTGTGGTCACTGCTGCACTGCAAGTCTCCCGGCAACGAGTTCCTTCACATTTTACATATCTGATAAAAAGCTTTTACTTCACCTCTTTTGGTGGATTTTGTTTCGTTTTGTTTTGTTTGACATAGGGTCTTGCTAGATAGCCTAGGCTGCTCTTGAACTTACTGTGTAGCCTGGGTCTCAAACTTGCCTTATGATCTTCCTGCCTCAGCCTCCTGAGTGCTGGTATTTCACACATGCACCATCATGTCCCCACTCACTTTCACTTATTTCTTTAACTTTTTTTTTTTTTTTTCTTTTTGAGACAGGGTCTTGCTATGCAGGTCAGGCTGGCCTTGAGCTCACTTTGTAGCCCAGGCTGGCTTGGAACTAACAATGATCCTCCTGCCTCAGCCTCCGGATTGCTGGGATTACAGGCGTGTGCCACCACGCCCACCTCACTTTCATTTCTGAAAGCTATTTTTGTAGGTACACAAATTCTAAGATAATAATTTTTTTCTTTTATAGTTTAAAGGCATTTCTGCATTGCCTCCCAGTTCTCATTGTTTTAAAAAAGCAGCCTGCTGTCCATCTTTAACTTTTTTTTTGTACATAGTTTGTCCTTTTTTCATCTGATTGTTTTTAGGATATATTATTAAACACACATATGAATCCGTAGGATTGTGACATGTCCTGATGTTGTTCTTCAGTTTCTTGTGCTAGTGGGTCAGGGTGTCTTGGATTTGTGGACTTTCAGTTTTCGTTACATTTGGTGCATAGCCAGGCGTGGTGGTGCACGCCTGTAATCCCAGCACTCGGAAGGCTGAGGCAGGAGGATCTTTGCAAGTTCAAGACCAGCCTGGGCTATAAAGTGAGCTCAAGGCCAGCCTGAACTGCATAGCGAGACCCTGTCTCAAAAGGACCAATAACAAAAAAAGTTGGTATATATTTGATAAGCATGTCTTCAAGTATTTTTCTGCCTTTCTCTCTTTTCCTGAAACTCCAATTACACAAACAGAAACCCACTTAAAGCTTCCTTTTAGATCGCTGGTGCTCTGTTACCCCACCCGAAATGTTTCTCTTCTTTTCTTTTTAGAATTTGCTGTTTTATTTTCCGTCGATCTCATTTCCATTTTGCTGAAGTGTCTGCAGAACAGCTCCAGACCACTCGGTGGTGGTTGCCGCCCACGCAGTGGCCTGCACAGTGGGGGCTGCAGACCCGTCTTCTGTGGCCAGCTGAGCACTCCAGTCTTCAGTGGGGAACTGCTAAATGGGCACGGAGGGCACCTGCATGCCCTCAGACCAGTGTGCAACCTCTGGCTGAGCAGCAGCCTGCACCACCTGCCTCTTGGTTTTTGTTATTATTTTGGGTTTTTCGGTCTTTTTGAGACAGCATTTCACTGTGCAGTTCAGACTGGTCATGAACTCACTTTGTAGTCCAGGCTGGCCTCAAGCTCACAGCAGTTCTCCTGCTTCAGCCTCTACACCCAGCTGGTTTCTTGTTACAGGTCGTATTTTTCCCAATTATTTGCATACTTGATAACTTTTGACTAGACGGTAAGCACTGTGAATTTTATTTTGCTGAGTCTGTATATTTTTGTGTTCCTACACTCTTGAACTTTATTCTGGGACGTAGTTTACTTTCTTAGAAATGGTTTGATCCTTTTAGCACTTGCTTTTAAATTTCATTAACTGGGACCAAGATGTCCACCAGTGTGAGATTAATTTTGCCCCATCATAAGCTGGTCCCCTTCTGAGTATTTTATCTGATGCTTTGCAGTTTATGAAGTTTTCCATTTTGGCCGGTGAGAACATAAATTATTTCTTGCCTGGTGGGAGTTCCAAGGATTGTTTCTTCTCTTCCTCTTGGGTGGTTTCCCTAACTTAATACTCAGTACTCAGCTTAATACTCAAGGGGATGTTCTGCTGATTCCGTTCTCTCCTCTTCCCTCTCCTCCTCTGCCCACCTCTCCCTCCTTCTCCTTCTCCTCTTCCTCTTGCCTTCCCCTCCCACCCCTCCCTCCCTTTCTGTCTTCCTCCTGCCCGATCTTCCCCTCTTCCCCTCCCTTTCTCCCCTTTCCCCTCTCTCTCTGCCCCAGCCCTGCCGTTGCCTCTCATTTGCCTTTCTTTCCTCTGCATCCTTTCCCTCTATGGCAGGTTTCTCCTCAGTTTCTAGCTGCCTTGGCCACGCTGGACTCCCTGCTCCGTCCCCTCAACTCAAAGAGACAGGCTCTTCCTCGCTGCACCATGGCCTGGCCGTGCTCTTAAGGCTGCAGGTGGGAGCCATCACAGAGCTCATTCACCTGATTTTTCTTTCTCAGGGATCATTGTCCTGTGCTGTGCAATATCCCTAAGCCAAGTCTCTGCTGCATATATTTCGTAAAATTTTCTTTTCCAGTGCTGAGGATGGAACCCAGGGTTGTGTGCATGCCTGGCAAGCATTCTATCACTGAGCTACACTCTCAGTCCTTTCTTTAGGGTTTTACTAAATTGTGCATGCTGGCCTCAAACTTATAATCCTCCTGATTCAGCCTCCCGCATAGCTGAGATTTTATACAACTTTTAAATTGCTTCAGTTAGGAAGGTAAATTCTATCTCTTTTTTTTTTTCTTTCTTTTTTTCTTTTTGAGACAAGATCTCCCTATGCAGTTCAAGCTGGCCTTGAGCTCACTTTGTAGCCCAGGCTGGCCTCAAACTCACAACAATCCCCCTGCCTCAGCTTCCCGAGTGCTGGGATTACAGGCGTGTCACCATGCTCAGCTCCAAGACTGTTATTCCATCTCAGCCAGAACAGAAGTCGGTCCAGGTAACTCAGCTGAGGACCCTGCTTGGAGAAGTTTTCCCTACCTCACCATCACCTCCACCTCTGCAGAGAGATGCCCCGCTGTAGTACGCTAACACTGCCTGCCTATTCATGAGCCTCTTTAAGGGCCACTCTGTTGCTTCCTAGCCTGTGGGCTCATTTGGGGAAGGCAGTTATCAACATATCTTCTAATTAAATGTTTGGAAGATTGAGTGCAGAGAAGCCCGTGGTCGCTGGGCCGTCAGCAGCTAGAACTAAGCAATGGTAAGGTCAGACCCACAGCAGGTGTGCACCGTAGGATTTACCGCAAACAGTGAACTCTGGCACTGGCTGCTCTTCTTCGGGCTCTTGCTTGCTCCCCAGCTGAGCTGGTGGTGTCCAGAGCACTCCCAGGAATATGATTTTAAATACCCTGACCTTGACAGCCCCAGGCTTTTGGTGGAGCTGAGACACATGAGTCATCCACGATGCCAGGAACGCGTAACTGTTTCATGAAGGCTTTCAGATACTCCCTGTCCTGAGTGTGGTGGAGGGAGGAGCGCAAACAAGGAGAAGCCTAGTAAACACTCTCCCCGTCCCCGCCCGTGTGTCCAGAACTCTGCTTGTGCAACAAACAGGCACAGAGGCTCTCAGGCATACTCACTGCCAGCTCAGCGGCTGGGCAAAGCGGCTCTGTAAATGCAAAGAAAGACCAAACAGAACCAAGCAGCAGAGGATCAGGCCTCAGGGGAGGTTAGTCCCTGGATTCAGAGTCTGCTATTTCCTTACTCGACCAACTTTGGCTCTGGGAAGGGTTCACAGAACGGGACTCTGCGTAGCTCCCTCTCTGTACCCTACACAGGCCACACATACTATGAAGACAAGATAAGTCCTTCTGTCTGTTCCTAAGGAATTTAATAATTTTCCTAGATACAATGTTTCTCAAAGTGGGGTTCCCTAACAACCTGCATGGGAATCATTAGGGATATTTGTTATTAGCACAGAATCTTGAGCACAGTCACAGATGAAAGAAATCAGACTCACGGAGAGGAAGGCCAAGAAGCTATATTTTTAATAAACTTCTTAGGCACACAGAAGTATGAAAACCCCTGCTTTAATATCTCGTGTCCATGAAGAGTAATTCATTTATGGTTTAATACCTGAGAATGACATCAGGAGTTGAAAAGCCTCTGGCTTTTGCTTTGTCATCTTGGTTTGAAATTTGTCTTTTTTTTTTTTTTTTTTTGCATTTCTTTTGTCTTTTTGAGACAGGGTCTCGCTACACAGTTCAGGCTGGCCTTGGGCTCACTTTGTAGCCCAGGCTGATCTCAAACTCCCAACGATCCTCCTGCTTCAGCCTCCTCTTTTTTTTTTTTCTTGCGGTACTGGGGATCGAACTCAGGACCCTGCGCTTGCTAGGCAAGCACTTATTCCACTGAGCTATATCCCCAGCCCTTCAGCCTCCTCAATGCTGGGATTACAGGTGTGCCCCACCACACCCGGCCATGCATGACACTTGAAAGCACGTTGTCTGTGTTAACAGAGGCTGCACTACAACGGGGCCCTTGCTGAATTTTCACATGTGCTCTTCCCTCTGGCTGGACCACCGTCACTCTACCTCTTTGTCTGGCTAATTCCTCCTCAATCCTCAGAGTCCAGCTTGGATGTCAGCTCCCACTCCCAAGCTAAGTATCCTTCTGTGGGCCCCTCAGCATCTGGAACTTTGCACGCAAATCACTTGTTTGGTTGCCCTGGTACTTAATGAAGATGAGGAGGCCATCCCCACAGTCCCCGGGGTGTGTCCACCTGAGGGAACTGGAGGATGCAGAACAAGAGTAGCTAAAGAAGCATCTAGAATGAACCCCATGTTTCCGGCCTGGGTAACAGGTTACAATGTCATATGAGGAGTTCAGATCCTGGCATCTAACAGAAAACTCGAGGCTTCCCGTGCTCCACACCCTCTGCCCACTTAGACCCACCTGCGGCTGCGGCAGAAAGTCCCCCACAGCAATAGCGTCCCTCTTCATGGCCATCACATTGCTGACTCCCCCTCTTAGGGGAAGCCCAGGCCACTCTGTCAGCCAGCACGCGGGGCAGCCCAGAAACCCAGGGGGGTTCGTGTCCCAGCACAACCATCAGGACGCAGGGCACAAGAGACCCCTGAAGAAGCACCCTCACCTCCCGTGCCGCCGAACGATCTGAGCTGCTTCCGTCTCGGAGCCTTGTTCCTGTACTTGGGTGGCCCAGCACCGCTGCCCAAACCGACCGACTCCCCAAACAGACTCCCCTGCTGTGCTTTCTTGCCAGGTAGGAGCCCTTGAAGACCACTCTGACAGAGGCGATCAGAGGAGCAGCTTGAGGGAGCTGGGGCGTAGTAACAGCATCTGAGCTGGCACCTTCGTGAGGAACCTGTGGGCCGCTGAGACCTCTGCTCGACCTGCAGCACCTTTTGCTTTAGTCCTCCCTGCTGACCGAACGCTCCCTTTGACACGCTTCATTTGCATGGCTCTTCCTGAGTTTTCCTCTCCCACTTCTGGATATTGTTTTCAGGTTCCTTTGCAAAATACAGTTGGTGGTGTTGAAGGTATGAGGTGGGTACCCAGGAGCTTGTGATGGTGGTACTTTACACTTTTGCATACATTTTAGATTTTCCTGAAATGCTTTGCAAGTGTAACTCTGTTTTTTTTTTTTTGAGACAGGGGCTCACTATGCAGTTCAAACTGGCCTTGAGCTCACTTTGTAGCCCAGGCTGGTCTCGAACTCACAGCGATCCTCCTGCCTCAGCCTCCCCAGTGCAGGGATTACAGGGCTGCGCCACCATGCCCACAAGTATAACTCTGAAGTGGGGTTTCTCTTCTCACCTCTTCTCCATTTACCTCGTTGTTCTCAAATACATGCAAAGCTGGCCTGAGCATCCTACAGGGCTCTTGCTCAAACACATTACTGTGCCCTACTTGACCCAGCCCACCGCGCTCCCTTGTGCCAACGCTGCTCCGTCACGTGGGCTTTCCTTCTGCTTTTCAACACGCTGGCAAGCTCCTGCTCCTCTGTGACCTCTGTGCTTGCACAGCCACAGCGGACAGACGCCACTCCACCTTCCCTCGGAAACAGTCACTCTAAAGTAACGCGTGCACACACACAAGCCCGCACACACGCTCTATCCCACCAGCCTGTTTTACTGGCTGTGCAACAGTTACTTCTGTCTAAAAATATCTGGTTTACTTCTGTTTCCTTGGAGTTTGTCCACTTGGTTCACTCCCAGAAGGAGAAGGCCTATTTACCGCTCCAGCCCAATGCCCAGCAGACTCAAACCGCTCGATCAATATTTGCTGGACGGGTGGGCAGATCTGCGTCTGCAGAACTGAGGAGAGAAAGCCAGAGTGTAGATCCGGGAGCTGGCGCTGCAATAGTAACAGCGGAGACCATCTCACGGAGTGCTTTGCCCCAGCCGAGCAGGCCGAAGTGAAGAAGACCAGAATAGAATCCAGGAGATCGTGTAGGGTGGAGAAAGGGAAAGGAGGCTGGGCAAGAAGCTGAGGAAGAGTAGCTAGAGAATCGGGACCCGCGTGAGGGAAGAACGGTCAGAGAAACCAGAATGGAGGAGGCCTGGGGATGTAGCTCAGTGGTGGAGCGCTCGTCTGGCCTGTGCAGGGTCCTGGGCCTGCTCTCCGGCACCACAAGAACAAACAAAACAGGATAGAGGAGAGTGCATAAGAAGAAAGGGGTAGCCGGGCCTTGTGGTGCACGCCTGTCATCCCAGCACTTGGGAGGCTGAGGCAGGAGGATCGCTGGGACTTCGAGAGCAGCCTGGGCTACAGAGTGAGCTCAAGGCCAGCCTGAACTGCATAGTGAGACCCTGTCTGAAAATGACAAAAGAAAAAAAAAAAAGAAGAAGAAGAAGGAATTGGTAGACAGAGTAAGCAATGATAGAAATTAGACAGGAGAGCACACATTAGATTACTGTCATTAGGAAGCCACTATCAGGTTAATAATGTTCCATAGTTATTGCGGGATGATCAGGCCCACAACCTCTCAAACAGCACAGGCTTAAATAAAAGAGACAAATGGATATGATTGCAGGGCTCTGGGAGGTTCCAAACCTCACAGAATTTGAGATTCTCTGGGTTAAGACCAAGAACTTCTCTAGGCAGCTTGGATTTACTGTTATCCAACAAAGGAGGGGAATACTGAACAGGAATCTGGACAGGACTTGGGAATCCCTTTAAGGGCTTCTCCAAGTAATACTTTATGTAATTTAGGAGAGCTATGTTATCTCCAGGAAGGTCTTCACCGCAGCAGTGTGATGCCTGCAGCTACAGCCTCCTTATAGATAACTGGGGTTGGAGCCAGAGGTCCTCAGCTGTGGCCTTATCTTGTCCTTTGCGGCGCCCCAACTTCACAGGCCAATGCAGGGCTCAGCGGGGACCAGTGACTCATAGAGGTTCTCTTACTATTATTCCACTGCCCATCTCCAAACAAAAGGGCCTAGGCTCTGGGCAAATACACACCTAAATATGAAAAGCTACTGGTTAATTTTAAATCCTGCTCGGAGCCACTTCATAGTGGTCTCCATCAAGCCGCCAGTGAGCACCTAGTTCCAGCCGAATGAGGGATAGCCGGCAACCAGTGAAAGTCTTTTAGAAAGATCCTGCCTTCTGCCTCTTGCAGGGACAATCCTGATGTCCCTGGCAGAGCGCAACAAGCTCAGAAGTGCACCCTCTCTTGGCTTCTCCTCGTCTCTCTTCCTGCTCCCTCTTTTCTGCTCCCTGGAATTCCCCTCCCTCAGAAACCGTTAGCCTGCTAACCTGTCGCCAGCTAGCAGAAAAATCCAAAGTACAACAGACCAGTGGACTTTCTCATTTCTAGTCTATTTTCCAGGGAAGGAACAAGGCTTTTCCTTATATCTCAGTGTTCAGAGCTGGTTTACGTGTCCAGGTCTAAATTATCATAACCACAAGGGGAAAGGATTATTTTGATTGGCTTGGACAAGTCAGGCATCATCCCTGGGGCTGGGTCGTCATACATTGAGAAGATAAGTCAGGCGCTGGCTCCATCTCCAAAGCATCACGGTCCCCATGATTAACAAGGTTGAGGGCCCTGAAAAGAGTGGACTAAGCTGCACTTGGTCATGCACACCTGTAATTCCAGTACCCTGTGAGGCTGAGGCAGGAAGTTCACAAGTTCAAACTCAGCCTGGGCAATTTAGCAAGACTGTCTCAAAATTAGAAAGAAAGAGAGAGAGAGAGAGAGAAAGATGGAAGGAAGGAAGGAAGGAAGGAAGGATGGGAGGGAGGGAGGAAGGGAGAGAAGGAGAGAGGACCTGGGATGGAAGTGCACACCTGTAATCCCAGCACTTGGGAGGCTGAGGCAAGAGGATTATTGTGAGTTAGAGACCAGCCTGGGCTACAAAGTGAGCTGAAGGCCAGACTGAACTGCATAGAGAGACCCTGTCTCAAAAAGACAAAAAAGAAAAAGAAAGAAAGAGAGAGAGAGAGAAGGAAAGGCTGAGGATGTGGTTCAGTGCAAAGAACCTAGGTTCAATCCACAGTACTAAAAAAAGAGAGGAGAGAGGGAGAGAGGGAAGGAGGGAGGCAGGCAGGGAGGCAGGAACGGTCCATCTCAGGTCCCACACACCCACTCACCTGCACCAACCCCACCCATGGCCTGCTGCCCACTCAGTTCACACCCACATTCGGCAAGTAGGTACCGGCCAGCCAGAATGTGAGACCACAACACAGACTCCACCAGGAAGCACTGTGTCACCTGGACACAGTTCCTATGCAGGAGAAAATGCGGGGGACTGTGCGGCGGATTCACACTCAGAGAAGGAAAGCTTAGGGTAGACTGGGTAGTGCGGAGGAAACAGCCACTCAGATTTATTTCTGCCATAAGCCAGGCGTGGAGGCGCACGCCTGTAATCCCAGCACTCAAGAGGCTGAGGCAGGAGGGTCGTTGTGAGTTGAGACCAGCCTGGGCTACAAAGTGAGCTCAAGGCCAGGCTGAGCTGGATAGCCAGACCCTGTCTCAAAAAGACAAAAAAAAAAAAAAAAAAAAAAAGATTTATTTCTGCCACGCCGCAGCCTTCACAGCTGCACAGGAGGTTCTGCTTCCGGCATCCTGCTCGCTCCAGAACATAGCCCAGTGGAGCAGCCTTTATCTGGATATTGCCCATCGCTGAGTCAGAGGGAAAGAGAACCGGGAGACCTTTCGAATTCGCAATTGAATTCTTGGCCCAGAAGTGAAATGTACGACTTCCACTCACACCCAGTCGCTGAGGCTGGCCATATGGCCCCATCCAACCAGAGTCGGGGAGACAGATCCTGCCATATGCCAGAAGGCAGAGAGGCAGAGATATTTGGTGAACAGTGTATAAAGCCTTCCAGAAACCAGCCAGCAAGAATGAAATTTAAACCGAGTTTTGAAAAATATTTTAGTCTCCCGTAGATGAAGTTAAGGGCCAGAGAGGAAGACACGCCAGACAGAGAATTATGTAAGAGGAGGTACAGGCAGGAAAGCGCCTGGCTGGTCTGACCCGAGCCTCTTCCTGAGGGGGTGAGGATTGGGCGTGGGTCAGGACTGGCCAGGAAGGCTGGACTTCAGCTGGGACGGACTTCGAGTGGCATAGTAAGGATTTTATTCTCTAATGGATTTTTGGCAATTGAAAGCTACTGAGGGATTTTTTTTAGGCAGGAAAGTAACATGATTTGCTATGTATTTTAAGAAGATAACTTTGGCAACAGAATGAGAAGATCGGATGCAGGCTAGAAGAGGCGGCTGCAGTCGTCCGGGCCAGCGATACAGTGGGAGGGGCGGGGAGGGCAGGAGAAGACAGATGGGGCCGCCGCGTCCAACCTACAGGGGTTGCTGCCTTTTTCTTCTTTTTTTTTTTTGAGACAGGGTCTCGCTATGCAGCTCAGGCTGGTCTTGAGCTCCCTTTGTAGCCCAGGCTGGTCTTGAACTCACACCAACCCTCCTGCCTCAGCCTCCTGAGTGCTGGGATTATAGGCATGGGCCACCACCCCCGGCTTTCATGTACGGGAGTACAGAGAATAGTTTAACAAGCTCGCATGTGCCACTACCCAACTTTGTGATCTGCACATGGCCAATTCGGACTCATCTATCTCCGGTTAACCCCGGGGGCTGAGGCAGGAGGGTCACCACAAGCTTTAGGTCAGCCTGAGCTATGTACTGAGCTCAAGGCCAGCCTGGATTACATAATGGGACTGTGTCTCAAAAAAAAAAAAAAAAAAACCAACAATGACAAAACTGTTTTAACATAACTATACTACAATTATCATATCTAAAGACTAACAATAAATTGCTTAATGTTATAAAATTTCCAGTCAATATAAAGATTGTCGCGAGGATCTCTTTAACTTTTTCCTGATTTGTTCGACTTGCTGTCTAAGCAAGGTCCTCGAATTTCACTCCGTTGCCATTCTCCTCCCTCTCTCCCCTCCTCTCTTCCCTTTCCTTCCTTCCTTCTTTTTATCTTTTTGAGACAGGTTCTCGCTGTGCAGCTCAGGCTGGCCTTGAGCTCCCTTTGTAGCCCAGGCCGGTGTCCAGTTTGTAAAGACCCTCCTGCCTCAGCCTCCTGAGTGCTGGGACTACAGGCCTGGGCCACCACGCCCGGGTCTCTTTCTTTCTCCAGCTCTCCTCTTTTTCTTGTCTCTCTCCCTTCATCCCTCCCTCCCCCTTTCCCTCCCTCTTTTTCCCTCTAGTCATTTACCCACTTGAGGACTTGGGGTCATTCATCCTATAGAATTCCCCAAATTCTAGACCTTGCTGATAAAATCTCCGCCACCAATTACCATGTCCCTTTCCCCCTGCATTCCCTGGACCTAACACTTCCCCCCCTTTAAACAGAAGCAGGGGGAGGGCAAGGGAGAGAAGGGGGAGGCATTACTTACCAGTCTCCGCTGTGTGCCAGACACTGTGTGCGTTCTTTCACTTTTTTAGGTACCAGGGATTGAACTCAGGACCTTGTGCTTGCCAGGCAGGCGCTTGTGCCGCTGAACTATATCCCCAGTCCTGTGTGCATTCTTTTAAAATCTCATTCAATCCTCACCACACCCCTCTGAGGTGTTATTATCACCCCTGTTTGTAGAAGACCCTGAGACTGTGAGGGGTCAGGTAACCTGCCTGATCTCAAACAGTCAGAAAATGAAGGAGCCAGAGCGGAAACGTGCTTCTCCTGCCCACCGCCCTGGCCTGGGGTGGGGAGAGACGGCGCCACTCGCAGCGGCCCAGTAAGGACGCCTAGTTATCCCACATCCTGGGACATCAGAATCCACGACAGACACCATGACTTCAGAGGGGCCGGCACCTTCTGGTCCTCACGGGAACCTTCGGTGATAGCTGTGTTATTGCTCTGATTGTTGCAAGTGGGGCAACCAAAGTCCAGAACATGTAGGCAGTTTGCCCTGGACACTGCAGCTACCAAGCAGAGCAAGGATTCACACACTGGTGTGTCTGATGGCAGAATGTATGCTTTACCCCCAGCCTGGCACAGTCTGTACTTCTTTTTTTTCGTCTTTCTGAGACAGAGTCTCGATATGGAGTTCAGGTTAGCCTTGAGCTCACTTTGTAGCCCAGGCTGGTCTCGAACTTACAACAATCCTCCTGCCTCAGCCTCCTGAGTGCTGGGATTACAGGCATGTGCCACCATGCCTGGCTTTGGTCTGTACTTATAGATGGCCCCAACCTTCCAAGAGGCCATGGGTGGACGTAGGGAAAGCTGGGAACCAGCAGGCCGGCTCTCCTAGTTGGAGTACAGGGGAGAGCTCACACTGTTGGCCCAGAGTAGATTCACTGCCTTCTGCCGCACTGCCCGCCCGCAGCGGTGACACAGCGTGGGAGGCCCAGCACCGTCCTGGTGGCACGGACGCCCTCCAAGGGCTTGCTCAGGAGGCCCCACGGCCTACTGCAGTGAGGCAAGAATCCAGGGAAGCCTGCTCACAGGACAGGCAGACACAATGCTCCCTGGGAGCAGCTCGTCCTCCCCAGAGCTGTCAGGGACAATCGGAGAGAAAGAAATGAGGACATTCTCCCCCACCAGGATATTTTGTATGCCTTGCGCTTGCTGCCGCGTCTCCTTCATCTAAAAGCTCTAAAATTTCAAATAAAAGAGGTACCGTGAAAGCAACAGCAGGGTAAATAGCCACAGTGATCTGAGCTGGGCCCTGGAAGCTTTATTCACATCTTTAGAAAAACTGAGGCCTCCTAGTAGCAGCTGCAGTACAAAGCCTCACACTTTAATTCTAAGGCTGCCAGAAATAGGTCTGTCAGGCCTGAAATATCACTGCATTTCATTACTCTTAAATGTGCATTACCATCTCTGCTGAATTTCCAGTGGGGGGATTCTCCAGATCCTTTCTGGAGGGAGGTAGGGATGTGGAACTTGGGGCAAAGGGCAGAGAATTGACTGGGGGCTAGAAGGGCAAGCGTGGTAGAGATCCAGCACGGTCATCAGTCAGACGAAGGCCACAGAAGTGGAGGATCGTGTTGTTAGCATGTCCCTGGCGGGCGAGGGCAGGTACTGGGAAAGGCTGACGTCACCAACTTTGGCAGAGAAGCCAGGAAGAGGCAAAGACAGGACTACCGTGGGCAGGCTGCAGGGACAATTGTCTTTTTGAGACAGGGCCTTGCTTTGCAGTTCAGGCTGGCCTTGAGCTCACTTTCTGGTCCAGGCTGGTCTCAAACCTGCAACAATCCTCCTGCCTCAGCCTCCTCAGTGCTGGGACTACAGGTGTGCGCCACCACACCCAGTGCCTAGAGGACAGTTGTTGAGCAGAGAAATAAGGCCCGAAGATGCACTGGGTAAAGGACACCAAGGCTTTGGGCCTAGCAATAGGTAGGAATTGGTCAAAGGTAAACTGGGTCATCAGGATCCCGGGGAAACAGCAGGCACAAAGCAGCCGGCGCCAAATCCTGGAGGGAGATGGCTGCTGGAGGTTTGGAAGTTTGGAGCCTAGAGCAATCTGCATGTTTATAATAAAACTGACACTCAGGGCAGCTCTGAATAATTCAGCAGTCCCTGTGATCTTGTTGCAGTGCGTGTCCCTAGGGTACAAAGGGAAAGGGGCTGGCTTGGCCCAGGCGGGCTGCCATTGCCGGCGTGACAGATGGGCTGATGCTGGCCACCACCCAGTCACGCTTTGCACGGTGATTGGTTTTCAAAGGAGGACAGGGTTTGTGAATGGAGCCAGCTTGTTGCTTGCTGCCTTCAAATGGATGCTGTTGGGTCGCGTGGCCAGCCAGGGCCCCGTTGAACATTGCCAGGGATGACTCTTCCCTCCCCTTCCCTCTTACCACCAAAGCTGAGTGGGAGGAGGGAAGAAGGACTCTTGACCCTTCTCTTTGCTAATGGATTTAACCCTCCAGTGGTCATCTCTCCTCGAGCCCTGTATCAGCTAGGATTCAGTTCAGGTGCGTGTGCCAAAGAACATTCAAACAAGATGGGAGCTGGGCATGGTGGCGCACGCCTGTAATCCCAGTGCTCAGGAGGCTGAGGCAGGAAGGTCGTCATGAGTTCAAGACCAGTCTGGGCTACAAAGTGAGCGCAAGGCCAGCCTGAACTGCAAAGCAAGAACCCTGTCTCAAAAACACACACACACACACACAAAACACCCAAGATGGGAGTTTCTTTTCCACTCAGCATACACCTTATTTGCTACTTACACCACCATCAGAGGCCTAAGCTCCTTGCGTCGCGCTGCTCTGCCAGTTAGTCCTTAGCATGCTGCTCCTGGTCCAACACATACTCACCTTCCAGCCATCAGTAAAAAACAAAATGGTAAGAAAGTACACCAGGTATGTGGCAGCCATTGAGATTTCTCAGAAGCCGCCACCAGAAGGTCACATTAATGGACAACACTTTTGTGTTTGTTTGTATGTTTGAGACAGAGCTTCAATATGTAATTCAGACTGGCCTTGACCTCACCATGTAGTCCAAGCCGGCCTTGAACTCACAGCGATCCTCCTGCCTCAGCCTTCTGAGTATTGGGATTGCAGACATGAACCACCATGCCTGGCTAACTGACAGTTTAGCGACACGGCAATGTAATAAGTCCCCAGTTCACAAACCAAGTTCTGTTCCAGGAAAATTGTTTGTAAGTTGGATTCCTTCATAAGTGAAAAAGTGACTCTTACACAGTACACTGTGAAAGTTTAAAATTTGAATGTTTGTAAGTCGGGGACTTACTGTGCCTAACTGCAGGAGGGGCTAGAAAATGGAAATTAGGTCCATGAACATGCTGACAGGCAATTCTCCACCTTGCACTCCTGCTCGTCCTGCCAGCAAGGCATTGGCTATCCCTTGCTCCAGCTGATCGCTTCATAGCATAGGGAACGGGCTGGGGAACTATCTAGTCTCTCCCTTCAGAGCAAAGGGCAGGATGCTGCCTGCTACCGAATATACATGACCTATTATAAAAGATGCAGTTCCTTTAAATTCAAGGTTCCTCTCCAGAAATGTAATCCACTGTGTGTCCAGGCATCACCTGGCCTTCTCTGTAAAATCCTGTGGGAATTGGAGCTGAGACTTTGTTACTGATACTGCTGTGAGCAATAGACTGTCCTTTCATCTTTGACCCAGGAGGGTCAGCTTCTACCAGCAGTTATGACACTGTTGGGCTCATTTGTTAGCTTGAAAGTGGGATAAAATTTTAATTAGGCAGGGCGTGATGGTGCACACCTGTAATCCCAGCTCCCCGCACAAATATTTCCAGGTATTTGGACCTCTCCTGACACTAAATAGAGGAGCGCGCATTCAGGGGAAACTCCAGCCACGGACAAAATCTAGCGCGCCCATCAAAGCCTCGACACAGGGCCGCTGCCCTCCTCGGCCCTGCGTGCTCTCCAGGGGACCCACGGACTTCCTCGTCCCCTCCAGGCTGGGAAGGATGGTGAGTTCTGCTCTGGCCTCTGTACCTGAAACGACTCCGTGCCTTCCCATGGTTCCCCAGGACCAACCTGCGCCTCTTGCTCCAGCCCCCACCCTTATCACGTCCCGGTGCCTCCTCCACTGCCCAGCTTCCCTCTGCGCCAGCACCCAGCCAGGTGCACACGGGGCACAAGCCTCTGCCAGCCCATTCTGCAACTACCTCCCTGCCCCCTCTGGACAGTGAAGGTGGGACCCTGTCGGCCCCTTTGTGCCGCACCTCGGCCCCATGGCCACGAGAGAAGACTTTCTGTGTGGTGCAGGGGGCGGCCCTGCCTCATTCCACCTCCGTGCACTTCTTCGTATCTCTTCTTCCCATAAGCCAGAACTCCGTCCAGACTTTTTTGGGTTTTTTTTTTTTTTTTTGTCTTTTTGAGATGGTCTCACTGTGCAGTGTAGGCTGGCCTTGATCTCACTTTGCAGCCCAGGCTGGTCTCGAACTTGCAACAATCCTCCTGCCTCAGCGTCCCAAGCGCTGGGATTACAGGCGTGCACCACCAGGCCTGCAGAACTCTGCAGTTACTCAGCATCTCTCATTGCTGCCCCTCACCCCACTGTCACTGCGCGTGCTCTAAGCCTTGCCTCCTCCCTTCCCTGAAGTCTGTCCCCTGTGCCCCAATCCCACTGCGCTATTCCAGGACCTCCTCTTCTTCACCTAGATTCCCATGCACATGCCTGCCAGGTGCACCCAGTCTCCAGTCTGCACTCTACAAATCTGCACAAGTGGCCCTGACAAGAAGCTCATGTAGCCTTCAACAGCTCCTTGTTGCGAACAGAACAAAGAGCAGGCTCCTTACAATAGCACACAAGACATGATTATTCACCTCTCCAGCAATTCTCTCTCCACCACATGTTCAAGCTGCCCTGGGCCCTCCACAGGTTGCTTTGTATATGCCGTTCCCTAATGCCCCTGGACCTTTGCACCTGCTATCAGCTCTGCCAGGGATGCCCTTTTCTCCCACCCTCTTCAGTGCACCCATCACCCCCCAAGCCGTCTTTCAGGTCCCAACTCCAGCAGGACCTCGTCTGAGAGCTGTCCCTGTGCTGTGCAATCCCAGCAGTCAGCGCTGCCCTCTGCACCGCTACCACTGTGTACACACACTATCTCCACTAGGCCACGTCCCGCTGTGTGAAATCACTGTTTGCACTGCTTGTCGCTCCCTCCACCCAGATGCGAGCTCCAGGGAGCAGGGGCCATCACTGCTCATCTTTGTTGACTGAATGAACTGCCCCTCACTTCTCTCATCTCCAGTTCCAAGACTAACTCAATTGTGAGCTGTGACCAAGTCACGCAGCCCAGTATGGTGACTGTTCCCCTGAGGGCTTCAGGGTTGGAAGGTAATTCCAGGATAGAGAAAAAGAGGCAGCATGACTGGGGGCGGGGGGTGAGTGAGGTTTGTTCTTCAGGAAGATCAAGGGTTGGGTAGCCAGGGGTGGTGGTGCACACCTGTAATTCCAGCACTCGGGAGGCTGAGGCAGGAGGATCTTTGGGAGTTCAAGACCAGCCTGGGCTACAAAGTGAGCTCAAGGCCAGCCTGAACTGCATATGGAGATCCTGTTTCAAAAAGACAAACAAACAACAAGATTAAGGAATGGGAGGCAGGTGATGAGGGGCACAGGGGAATCAGGCCCCAAAGGAAATACAGGCTCAGGCAGCTGCTGGGGTAGCGTCTCTATCCGATTTCAAGTTTGGGGAGAAAAGGAATGGGGAGGGGCACCCCGTGCAGGCCTGGGATCTGGATTTGAGCCAGTGCTACCAGAGCCAGCGGCAAACCTAGCAGGAGTGCCCTAATAACACTCACCGTAAACCCAGGGCTCAAGGTCTCCTAGGCCTCCAGGACAGGTTGCTCAGCCCAATGCCAAGGCCTTTACTTCCTGTCTCATCTCCAAGGAGAAAAAACCCCACACAGTGAGATCTAGATCACATGGCTGAACGCTTCCAGTCCCAAATGCAACGTGATAGCTCAGATTGGATCCTGGAACAAGAACAAGGACATGGGTGGAAAAAAAATGTGAAATCCAAACAAAGGGTATAGTTTGGTTAATAGCTGTGTACCAATGCTAATTTCTCCATTTTGACAAATATACCATGGTTAGATGAGAATTTAACTTGAGGGGAAGCTGGGTAAAGGGTACATGGGAACTCTGTACCATCTTTGCTACCTTCCCATAAATCTAGAATTCTTCAAAAGCCATGTTTAAGATTTAGGAGGCCAGGCGTGGTGGTACATGCCCGTAATCCCAGTACTTGGGAAGCTGAGGCAGGAGGATCCTTGTGAGTTCGAGACCAGCCCGGGCTACAAAGTGAGCTCAAGTCCAGCCTGAGCTGCGTAGTGAGACCCTGTCTCAAAAAGACAAAAAACCCCACAAAACCTTTTATGTGCCAAGCATTGTTGCCATAGCAGTGAACTAACAGAGCTGAATCCCTGCCCTCCGGGAGTTTGCGTTTCGGTGCATTTGGAGACCAGCCTTATCTAACGCAGTACTATCCTTCCGGCTAGAGCTCTTAGCTCCCAAGACAGCAGGATCCGGGAAGGGCTCTGCTTGACCCAAGCGAGGCAGACGGCTTGAGGTGGCGCCCAGGGTGCATACTGCGCTGGGCTGACTCCTTGGCTTACAGGTCCTCGTGGAACTGTGTGCCTGGGCTTTCTCCTTTAATAAAATGAGCAAAGTAGTTAGAAACTAACATCCGACTGCAGATAGGCTGCAATTCAATAGCTGTGAGAGTTGTGTTGGAAGGATGAAAGCGCTTTTATCCGCAGGGTAGGAGTAAATATTTAGATTCAGATCAAAAACCGAGTTAGGATCCCCTTCCGGAGTTGTTACAAACCATCCTCTGTTCGCTGTCAAAAAATCCAGAGGGCTGCAGTTTTTAAAAAATATCAAAGCGGACACTGCGCGCTTACCCAGTGCAGAGCCGGGGGCTGGCGGTCAGCGGAGGCCAGCTCCAAGATCAAGTGCGGGGTCGGCCCGCAACCTCACTGGGTCTCCAGTCTCCAGCAACCCTGCGGCCGCAGGACGGGTGGGACCCGGCTCGGCTCCCCGGGACCACCAGAGGCTCGGGAGACCTGGCCGGGAGCGGCCCCGCCTCCTCCGGAGGGAAAGTTGTTGCTCAATCCTGAAGAATGCGGAGCCCAAACTGCGGCGCGGGAGGAAGCGCGGAAGACTCGGGCGGCGGCTGGGAGCGAACGCGCTGCAAACTGCAAACCTCGCCCTAGCATGAGCGCAGCCCAGCCCAGGCGCCGCCTCCGGGCCCGGGGTCCGCGGGTGGGGGTTGGGGACCTCCAAGAAGGCAGGGGCTTTTGTCTCTTTAAGATTCAAGATTTACCCCGCGCACCTGAGGAGTCCCTGGAGCATAGGAGCTCAATAAACCTTTTGAAAGAAGGACCAGCGCTCTGCTGGCCTCAGTTTCCCCCCGTGGTATACGGAACGGTTTGATCTCCGCGTCCCCTAGCAACTCTGACATTCTAGGATGCCGAGATGAAATCCCATGTGTACTGCTGCGGTTTTGCTTTTAGTTTTTCAGGGACATTTTTAGTGCTACCCTTTATGATGTGCCAGCAGTGAATCTGACACCAGATGGCTTTTTTTTTTTTTAATAAGAAAGAAGACAAAGGGAGGGAGAAAAATATTTTCCAACTGGTAGTGCTGACAGCATTTTGGAAGGGAATTCAGAGAGGCAAAGACGAGCTGTTTCAGCCTAGCACTTCCCCATGCACGCTGCCGCCCCAGCCTCCTCCAGAAATGGGGCGGATCTGACCGGAGCTTTTTTATGGACCAGGGGCGCACAGCTCGTCGTCTCGGTGCCCTCTCTGGCCTTCGGAGAAGGCCTCTGAGCCGCAGGGTTACGGATTCCAGCTACAGGCAGGGCTCTGGCTAAAGGCTGACTCTGGTGTGAATTAGAACAGAGAGACACCTGGCAAATCCAAAGCTCGTGCTCTCTGTTTAAGGGAACATTCAGGAAAAATAGCAAAAGTGCCCTTGTCTCTTCTGGAATTCCTGGACTTTCAGATCCCAACACCCTCTCCCCTTTCTGGGACCCCCATGGGGAGATTCATCCTAGCTCAAAAATGGCATCTAGCTCCACTCATAATCTGTTGTGGTACGGGGAAAGGGAATTCCTGGAATGAGCAACTTGGCAGTGTGCGTGGTGATTTCACCTGGGAATGTCTCAGCTGGGCTGCTTGAGCTCACTCAGGTCTTGGCTGTACGAGAGACCTCACTTTTCTGTCCTTTTGCTTCCCGAATATAAAATGCAATAGGCCAGGCATGGTGGTGCACGCCTGTAATCCCAGCACTTAGGAAGCTGAAGCAGCAGGATCCTTGCAAGTTCAAGACCAGCCTGGGCTACAAAGTGAGCTCAAGGCCAGCCTGAACTGCGTAGTGGGACCCTGTCTCAAAAAGACTAAAATAATAATAATAATAATAATAATAATAATAATAATAATAAAATGGAATAGCTAGGGGCTGCGGATATAGCTCAGCAACACAGTGCTTGCCTGGCAAGCCTAAGGTCGTGAGTTTGATTCCCGGTACCATCCCCCAAAAAAGCTGCAATAGCTAAAATTCCTACCAGAGAAGCTTGTTACAGGCTAATACAAGGAAAGCGCCTCTTTAACAGACCCTGCACAAGGCAAGCACTCAGTATTGTCTTGTCTGTCCAGCTACAGGACCTCGTGCTGGACAAGTCCTCAGAGAGGCTGTGCATGGACAGTCTGCTGTGGCACTGGCATCTTTGAGCAAAGGCGTCTCAGTCCCACTGACCGGTCCCTCCTTCTTCTGCCTCCTCCTTTATATCCCAGGAGACTGGAGGGAGCCTACACCAGAGGAGCAGAATTCATTCACCACCCGACAACGTGCCCCTGAGGAGACCTGGGGGAGACAGGAAGTCAGAAGCTAGAAGGGGACTGCTGGTGGCAGGCTGAGGGGTTAGGTCTAGGTTAGGTCTAATTATTATTATGCACTAGAGAGCGGATAAACCAATGCTGTCCTACACCACATACAAACTGTCCTATCAAAAACTTGCTTGGTCTCTCCCCAGATGTAAATGAGAGTGGAAGCAGTGTCTTTTGATTGCTCCTGCCCATATGTAAATAAAGAACTGTGAGCATCTTCTAATTGGTCCTGCAATCACCAAATTCAAATGAAGGATTGGGAATACTGCTTCTGATTGGCCCTGTGTACAGAGCTCAGGAGCCATCAGCCTAGAGTCATTTTGGGCTCAGCATTTCGTACAGGGCTTTTCTTTTTAGGGAACACCTTGCTCAACCTGTTAGGTGTGGATTTTTATGACCTTTGACACATCCTATCCAGCTAATCTCCTACCTATCATCTATAACTCTGGTGTGTCCAGGGCCTCCTGAGAACCTGTTTCAGATGTAGTGTGTTTTAGTTACTTTTCTCTTGTTGCCGGGACAAAATATCTGATGCCCAAAATTAAGGAAGGAAAGGTTTATTTAGCTCACAGTTTGTGGAGGTTTCAGCCCATATTCTGCTGGCTTCAAGGCAAGGTGGCACATGACAGAGGGCAGCAGTTCAGGGCATGGAAGACAGCAAAACGGAGTGGCAGCAAGCAGCCTCTTTCCTTCCTTTACACTGTATGCAAACTCCCTGCCCCAGGGCGGGTGTAGCACTCACACCCACAATCCCAGCATTGGACCAAGAATCAATCACAAACTCTAGAAGCCCGCCCTGTGACTGGGCTTTGGGGGTCACATCCAGACACAAACCATACCACAGTGTCACAAAACCTTGACTATCAGTTCCCCGAGGCCACCCCTCGCTTCTCGGTCACCCACACAAACATCCATCCAGCAGAAGCTGCTCACAAGCAAGACCGTCAGAAGTGTGGGCAGGCTGAACTGCTCAATGGAACCAGGCTGGAACTGGTTGGTCAGGGGGAGGCAGAGACTGCTGAGCCCTAGTAAGCACATGTTCACAGCCTCTCCACCTCCCCCAGACAGAAAGTTCCCTAAGAGCAGCGACTTGCCCTCCCGTTCATCCCACCCCTTTTCCCGGTGACTAGCGAGCTGCATCTACTTCCTGAGCGGCGGTCTTCTCCTGCCTCTTCTGCTAGTCCTCTTCCCTCCGGCATTTCCAGCTGACTCTCTTTTTCTAGGTGATTCTTCTGTCTACAAAATAGTCACCCTTCTGTATTTTGTAAACTTTCACTGTGTCTACCCTGTACCCACCAGCTTATTTTCCTGTTTATCCCATCACCTATAGAGGCGCACAAAGACTGGCGTTTATGTGTCAGAACCTTCCAGCTGAAACAGTGAGCAAGGCTATAATTTTTTTTTCATAGTCAGAGAGGGTTAGTTCCACCTTCAATAAAAGCGAGGCTCTGAGTCAGCTTCTCTGAGATTCTTTCCCAAACCCTTGGCCTGGTGGGCTTCTCCTTATGTGTCCTTAGCCAGGGCTGCCTCACGTGCCTGCGCCGGAGCTAGTCACTGATGATGAGGCAGGAAGATCTCGGAGGGCTGAGATCCATCAACATTCATGCTCTGTGGCTTAGGAAAGGGAGTCTGCTTCCCTGGGTACAGGGCAGGTAAATGTCAGAACAGAATCAAGGCTTTACTAGGGCACACACAGCACGCACATACAAACACACACAAACACAAACACACAGAGGGTAGAGAGTGGCTGCTGAATCTATGAGGTACCCAGTAAGTTTCCAGTGAACTGTTTTTCTCCTGCAATTCACCAGAGCTGCTGTGGCCACACAGCCCTGGCTGATCGGCACTCTTCTGAGTTCTAAGGATGAGAGGAGTAGCATTCATTGCCAGAAGGAGAGATGTCATCACACATCCATGAGACCAGATGCAATGACTGCATAGACACAGGTGGGAAACAGTCCTAGGAGCTCAAGAACAGAGTGTGGGGCTCAGAGCTTAGACCCTGAGGTTGTATACTTCAGTGGACTTGGCCATGAGTCTACTATCCTCAGGCTACCTAACGTACAGAAGACAGGTCACATGGATGTCAGAAATGCTGAAGTGGACGGAAGTGACCACCCTCCCTTTTAAAAGTTCTGTCACTGGGCGTGGTGGTGCACAACTGTAATCCCAGCACTGAGGAGGCTGAAGCAGGAGGATCTCTCTCTACACAGCCAGCTCCAGCCTGGTGCCAATTCAACCAACCAGTCCACAATTCTGATGTTCTGCTGGGTGTTTGTGTGGGTGACAGAGGACTAGGAGGTGGCCTCATGGATCAGCCTGGGCTACAAAGTGAGCTCAAGGCCAGCATGAACTGCATAGCCAAAGCCTGTCTCAAAAAAACAAAAATAATAAAATAAATTTTAAAAAATTCTATCTCTCTTTGGTGCCCAAGAAGCCAACCATATGGAAGACTGACCTTTCCCACTGGCCACCTTTCCTCCTCCGGAGAGTGCATCATCACTGGGACCTATCCCCCACCCCAAAGTTAAGACTGTCCTTCCTTCTCTGACTGGAAACCCTTTCCTTTCTCCCCCATGCCCCCTCCCATGGGGGCAGCTCTGAAGAACCTGGTCCGGAGCCCGGCGTGTAATCAGGAGTTGACCAGCGGCCACTCAGACTGTCTTATCCCCTTCTGCAGTGATCACGCCCAGAGCCAACTGCCTTAGGGCCCTCCCTCTGGCTCGAGAGCAGCCCCTCCGCCACTTGCGCCCATATCTGCAATGGAGCCACTGCTGACTGTACCGTTCTTCCCCCGCTGTACTCACCACTGCTCTGCCCGTCTAGCTGCCACTGGCGTGCATCCTCTTTGGAGGGGCTTCCCATCAAGCTCCATTCACTGCTTCCCGAGCTCTGGAAACTCCTCCCCTCCTTTTGCCCCTCTCTCCTGACAGAGGACCTCCACCCTGCACGCTCTTCATGAACTCTCTACCTACCCCGGGGTCTTCACTATTTCTATCTGTCCTGGTACCTTCGTCAGAAGGAGCAAGAGCTGGGCGGGCATGGTGGCGCGCGGCTGTAATCCCAGCACTCGTGAGGCTGAGGCAGGAGGATCGTTGCGAGTTTGAGGCCCGCCTGGGCTACAAAATGAGCTCAAGGCCAGCCTGAACTGTACAAGAGACCAAAGGAAGAAAAAAAAACAAAACAGGAGCAAGAGCGTCTGCCCCCAACTTTGAGCGTCCACAAGATGACACCTGTGACTTCTAGTCACAAAGTGGTAAAGCCTCCTTTATCAAAGTCACCCCCCCAAATGACAAGAAATACAAACGGAAAGCCAGAGTCCATCTTCAACTAAACTCAGAGACACTGGGAATCCCAGCCCACATCCCAGGAAAACAGGTGCCCAGAGAGCGGCAAGTGACCTCGCAGAGCCCGGCAAGGCAGCCCCCAGTGCCTGGGCACATTTCCACAGGAAGCAAGCTGACCCTTCCCCTGGAGTCCCAGAAAAGCTCAGGAATTGGAAGTAGCAATTAAGTCAGAAGGCAGGGCCTCCAACCTGGGGATTGCTCAACCACAATTAGACTCAGGAAACCCGGCACAATCAGGGAACTTCCTGTGTCTGCTCCCCCACTCACGTAAGACACAGGAGCTGAGAAAGGGATACTGGACTTTGTTGACAGGGCTGAGGGTACAGCAGAGCAAAGGGACTGGGGTCAAACACCGAGTGGAAGTCAATGGAGGGTCTTTTTCTGGAAGAACTATGCCAGAGGAAAAAGGCGCTCGACACTTGACAGTGGTGAGGGTCTAGTCGGCCAGCCATTAACTGTCCACCACACACACGTGGGGAGCGTCCCCCTGGCTCTCTACCGCCTCCCTCTCCAAGATGGACAGACGCCATGGCAACCAGATAGCTGAGGAAAGTCTCCACATCTACTGAAGACCGGGTTAGATAACCCCAAGTTATTGCATGTTGATCAAGCCCGTAATCTCCCAAGCCAGTGGACGGACGAAGGCTTAAATAAATGAGACAATGGAATATGATTTCAGGGCTTCCAGGAGGGACTAATGCCTTTCCAGCTTCTATGTTCTCTGAATTAGCCAAGGACTTTTCTGGGTCGCCCGTATTTATTAGGTTTACAAATAAGGGAGGGGGAACTCTGAAGAAAATGCAGGAATCTGGGCAGGACTCTGGACAGGACTCCAGAATCCTTTAAGAGAGCTATGTTATCTCCAGGCAGGCCTTCACAGCAGGGGTGAGATGCCTGCAGCCACAGTCTCCTTGAAGTTAATAGGAGCAGGAGCCAGATGTCCTCAGCTGTGGTCATCTTGTCATTGAGCGTCACAGGCCAATACAGGCCTCAGCAGTGACCAGTGACTCACAGAGGTTCATTTACTATGAATCAGCTGCCCATCTGCAGACAATGTGCCTAAGACTTGGACAACTCCCAGGTAAATGTGAAAGCCAATTGGTTAATATTAAATCCTGCTCAGAACCACTTTGTAGTGGTCCCCAACACAACACAATACAGATTGAAGCAACAGAATACCGAAAAACAGAGGAAACAGAAAATACCAGAAGTAACACCCTCAGAAGGATTAGGTGCTGTATGCATCCAAAAAAATGTGAAACTTTTTTTTTTAAAGAATGAAAACACTGCCGGTATTTTTTGTTGTTATTGCTTTGAGACAAGGTCTTGCTATGTAGTTCTGGCTGGCTTTGAACTCACTATGTGGCCCAAGCTGGCCTTGAATTTGTGGTGATCTTCCTGCCTCAGCCTCCTGAGTGTTGGGATTGCAGGTGTTGTAATGGTTGATACATTGTGTCAATTTGAGGAGTTTAGAAGCCTAACTAAGCACTTCAGCAGGGGCCTCATTTTGTAAACATTGAGAGCCTCTGTAAGCAGAGGGCACAGAGATGAGGTAGGTGTAAAGGACCCCTAGGGTACCGAGCGTGCATGCAATGTAAGGGAGGAAAAGAGGCTTGCTCTCCCCCTTTCGGTTCTTGCTATTTTTGCTGACTGCCTTGAATTGTTGCCTCTCTGCCATGGCCTTGGAGCCAGCTGAGTATGGACTGAAACTTCCACAGCCTGAGCTAAATAAACCGTTTTTTTTTTTTTTTTTTTCCTGGTACCAGGGATTGAACTCAGGACCTTGTGCTTGCCAGGTAGGTGCTTATGCCACTGAATATAACCCCAGCCCTCCTTCTTTAATTTTGGGTGTCAGGTTTTTTTGTTTTGGTTTGGTTTTTTGGTCTTTTTGAGATAGGGTCTTGCTGTGCAGTTCAGGCTGGACTTCAGCTCACTTTATAGCCCAGGCTGGTCTCAAACTCTCAAGGGATCCTCCTGCTTCAGCCTCCTGAGTGTTGAGATTACAGACATGTGCCACCACGCCCAGCTGTATTTCAGATATTTTGTCTCAGCCACAAGAGAAAAGTAACCAAGACAGGCGTATATCACTGTACCTGGCTTGAAATTTTAAAAAACAGAAAATGAAAAGGATGATAACAATATACTTAGTAAACAGCTTAGGATATAACCTAGAGGAAGTTGGTCCGCAGGTTGTGGGTTACCATTAAACTGGATATAGCCTACAGGAAAATACAACAAAAAGATGTCCAATAAAAGAGAAATAATTAAAGAAAAAACAGGAAAGGAATCTGCAGGCAAGCAATAGCAGTTAGAGGGAAAAAATGAACAGGGGAACATGGTGGTTGAAGAAATATCAAAGAAACGGTAAAGGAATTCTGCAGACTAAAGTACTTCTTGTTAAGACAGTTTCCTAAGTGTTAGCTGGCCTCAGGAGGTGCAGTGAAAGCACGGATTTCTAGGACCAATCAGCAGACTTTCTGATTCAGTAGCTACAGGGTGGGGCCCCCGAGAAATATGCGTTTCTACCCCGTTCCCACAGCTGATACTGACACTAAGGCTCCCACGTCTGCACTTTGAGACCCCTGTTTTACAGTAAAACGACCTATCGAGTGTCCCAAAAAGTGAATGACAAAATGACCCATGTCAATATATCAGGGACAAAAGGGAAAAAAATCCTAAAAAAGAAGTGGAGGGAGGAGGGGAGGTGAATTCAAAGTCTCAGGAATCAAACTGGCCAAGACTTCTGAGCCGCAAAATTAGAAGCTGGGAAACAAAAAAGCAATGTCTTCAAAACTGTGATGGAAAATCATTTTCCTGGGGAACATTTGTTTACCCAGCAAAACTATCCATCAAGTGTAGTGCTGGGGAGGAGGGAAGAAAGCCATTTTAAAGATGCAGAAGTCTTTCAAATATCACCTCCTCCTAGGGCCCCAGGCACTCTTTCCTATCAAGCTTCTGGAGGACACACTTAACAAAACAAGAAAGTAAACCAAAACTTTAGGGTCCAGGAGAGAGGGAAAGAGCACAGGGCCGGGCTAGAGGTGGAGCTCGGGGGTAGAATGCCTGGCGGCACTGTGCGGGTCCCATCCCCAGGACATGGGACCTCTGGCAACAAGAAGTCCAGAAGGGTACTCTTCAGGCCTGCTGGCCAACACACCCAGAGAAAATTGCTGGGAATGAGCACCCGAGGGACAAATACCCTCAAGGGGGAGAAACGGAGCTGATGAGATTCTGTGACAGGTTTGGCCACAGGCAAAACCATACCGAAAGGGTGTTTCACAGAGCTGGGGAGGAGTGTAGGAGGACAGAGCCCCAGATTCAAAGAAAACTGAGCAAATTTTTTAAAAATGAGCCAACTCCAGGAGAAAAAAATGGTACCAGAGAAAATGTAAACAGAGTAGACAACAAAACATTATATTAGGAAAGGAAATGTAAGCAGAGTACTTGCCTCAGGAAGGCACACCATTTACAGAGTGGCTAACAAAATGCTTGAGCACAGTTTTAACCCATCATGATAGAAACATAATGGGGGGGGGCCAGGGAGAGGCAGAGAATCAAAATCCTGCTCTGCCAAAACAAGAAGTAGACAAATTAGACAGATGAATCCAGAATGGGAAAAAAAAAAATATATATATATATATATTTACTATTATTATCATTTTTGTTATTACTTTGGTCTTCTTCCTTCCTTCCTTCCTTCCTTTCTCAAACTCACAATGATCCTCCTGCCTCAGCCTCCCAAATGCTAGGATTACAGGCGTGCGCCACCATGACCTGCTTGTATATAATTTAGAAATAAGGAAAGAAATACCAGAAGAAACAAGAGTTGATAGCATGGCCCCTGGGAACCAGGATAAGGGTTGGGGGAAGGCCAGGGTGACCTCTGTTGCTGTTACAAGCCTTTTAGCACTATTTGATTTTTTTAGCTATGTGTGTGTCATCTTGATAAGATAAATATTAACTTTATGAAGCAGTTATTGTTCCTCACCCCTCTTTCTCAGATACAATTTCCCCATCTCCTCCTGTGCCCTGGTGGCCATCAGTCTGTGGTCTCACTATGCAGTTCAGGCTGGCCTTGAGCTCACTTTGTAAGTTTTTGTGTATTTATTTATTTTTCCTGGTACCAGGAATTGAACTCAAGACCTTGTGCTTGCCAGGCAGGCATTTATGCCACTGGGCTATATTCCCAGAAGGCGCACTTACTTTCTACCCCAGGATGGTCTTGATTTTTTTTTTTTTTTTTTGCGGTACTGGGGATCGAACTCAGGACCCTGCGCTTGCTAGGCAAGCGCTTATTCCGCTGAGCTATATCCCCAGCCCAGGATGGTCTTGAACTTGCAACAATCCTCCACCCTCACCCTCCCGCATGCGCCACCATGCCCAGCCCTGCTTTCAAGGCTGTTGTTCCCTCTTTCACTCTCTGATAAAGTCTGATTTCTACTCCAGGCCAGAGCTAAGTGTTTCCTCTGCACCCCCTAATGTGTGCTAATACTTCCGCTCTGCTGTGTGCTCCACCTCTCCACCTTGACCCTCTCCCACTGGACTAGAAGCCCCAGGAAGACAGGAACTGTAATTCCTGGAGCTCCAGGATAGGGGCTTCATAAGGAGTATTATGCAACCGGGTGACTGCACGACTGTGTGCTTATAAATATGCAGAAAAGTGAATTAATACTCATAAATATTCAGATGAGTGAATTAATGATTTCCCCAAAACCCTGCACACCTTCCTCCTACCCTCAGTAAAAGTCCTTGCCTCCTTCTCCGTTCTGTTGCCTATTCTTCTTCCGGCAGATCATTACTTCTCAGACAAGCCAAATGTGTCCGGTGCTCACCTCCCAGTCTCGGCTCCGGCCTCAACCCCGCGAGGAGGCCAGGGCCCCTTTCTGTGGTCAGGTCCAACTCCAGGACCAGGCTTTCTAATGAGAGATGGGCATGAGCTGCTGAGGGGTATCCCTCTGCCCAGCTGTTTGTGTATTTGTTTCTTGGGTTTTTTAGACAGGGTCTCTCTATGCAGTTCAGGTTGGCATGGAGCTCAGTTTGTGGCCCAGGCGGGCCTTGAACTTACAACCATCCTGCCTCAGCCTCCCAAGCGCTGGGATTACAGGCATGCACCACCATGCCCGGCTTGTCCAGCTCTGAAGAAGATTTCGAAATCGATCCCCTTTTTTGATATCCTCAGGCCAGAAGTTCAGCTCTTGAGGTCCAGGACCTAGGCTTAGGGAAGGTACCAGGTGGGCACCAGGTTAGCCGTGCACTATGGCTCGCCTGATAAAGTAGATCTCAGCCTAAACTTCGCGGCTGGCCCTACACCGCCTGCTCGCTTCCTCGTTCGTCCTGCATGCCGGGAGCCTTGGAGACTGGCGGCCGGCGGCGTCGGGCGGGAAAGGCATGCGGCCCGCGAGGCGAGGTCGGGGCGCAGGGCCAGGCGCCCAGCACCAGCCAGGCACACATCGGGCGCCGGAGGGCGGAAGCGTGCCCTGGCAACCTCAGGGCTTCTCCGGGCCGACACAAAGCCAGCCCCGGGGCTCGGAGGTGAAGAGCACAGAATCTGCGCCGCCGCGGGCCCTCAAGGACGGCCGCCCGGGTCAGCCAGGCCCGCCGCCCCGCCCCCGCCGCGCACGTGACCTCAAAGGGCCGCCCGGCTGGGGAATGCGCGACCCCAGCGGCGCCCGCGCGCGGAGGAGGGAGGGGAAGGGAGGGGAGGGGTGGGGGAGGGGCAGGGCAGGGAAGGGGTGGGGCAGGGGAGGGGCAGGGGAGGGAAGGGGCGGGGCAGGGCAGGCGAGGGGCGGGGCAGGGCAGGCGAGGGGCGGGGCAGGGCCCCCTTCTCCCCTTTCCCGGCCGCGCCGGCGGGGTGGAGCGAGAGCGGAGGGAGGTTTGGCTCGGTCCGAGAACCTGTAAATATCCGCCAGGAAACTCGATCTGCTCCTGCCCTTTCCTTATTTAGGAGAAGGGCTGGAGCCGGGCGTGGAGGGACTGCGGGGCACCCGGGGGCTGGGGGTGGAGGCCGGGATCGGGGGCCAGCTCCAGCCCTGAGTAGTTGGCTTTCACAGGCTCCCACATTAAATGTCAACGTGCGGAGGGAAGGGCGCGGGTCTGCGCAGCTCCGGGACCCGCCGACCCCCACCCCGCGCCCTCTCGGAGGGCTTGGACCGGGTGTGTCCGGCCTCAGCCTCGAGCCTGGGGGCTTGAGTGGGTGGAGGGGACCGTAGGCCCCTGCGCTGGGCTGGTGGGAAGGGAGCAGGCAGTTCGCACTGGGCCTGGGCGCCAGTCCTGGGGGAAGTGGTGCGGAGGGGGGCAGGTGTCCCGCCTCCCAGCTTCCCCGGCTTGGTGCCCAGGGACAGCAGGGCGCAGAGAGGACGGTGTCCGCCGGGAGTGGCTTCCAACGCAGCAGCGGGTGCCCGGCTCGGGGAGAGGCGGTAGGGGTGTGCAGAAAAGAAGACAGCGCCTGCCCTGAAGGTTACACTGCAGTGGCGGGAAAAGTCAGAAAAGCAGAAAGAAAACCCAGTATAGGGGCTGGGAGAAGCATCTGCATCAGACTGGGACCTGGGTGGGAGGATTTGGGGGCGAGGTGGAACTTGAATTGTGTCTTTGAGGGTGACCACGCAGGAGGGGAAGGGCAGGGTGTGCAGGCAGAACTGCCCGCGCAGACTGCACTGTCACAGGCACCGTGGCTCAGTGGCACAGGGGGGTGTGGGGAAAGCGCAGGATAGGGCACGGGTGAGGAGGGCACAGAGGCTAGGTCCAGGGGGCGCGGCGTGCCAGGCCAGGCATCTGAGGAACTTCATTCTGAGGGGCTTGGGGGAAGAGCTGCATTGTCTAGGAGAGCTGGGGATGGATTTGGAACCTAGAGAATGAAAAAGTGCTTAAGAGTCGGGTGCCGACTTCTGAGGGAAAGGAAAGGAAGGAAGGAAAAGAGGGAGGGAAGGAAGAATTTCGAGGAAAAGTTGGTGGTTGATGATGGTGATGATGACAGGTACTGTTATCTCTACTTTTGTCTGTTTTTGTTTACTTTTTTTTTTGTACTCGGAATCGAACTCAGGACCTTGTGCTTGCCAGGTAGGCGCTTAGGGAACTGAGCTATGTATCCCAGCACTTAAGAGGCTGAGGGAGGAGGATTGTTGCGAATTCAAGACCAGCCTGGGCTACAAAGTGAGCTCAAGGCCAGTCTAAACTGCATAGCGAGACCCTGTCTCAAAAAGACAAAAAAAAAAGTAACATTTCAATGACTTCAGAAAGGGCCACCCTGTGCTTTACTCCTTGCTTTCTGTAGGGCGGGGCCCTGGAACAGGCGTGCGTGTCTCCTAGAGGAAGCTCCTCCAGCACCGCTTCCCTTTCCCCAGCTTCGGTCCAGGAACACCCAGTCTGACTTCAATAGCCATGGGAGATCGACAGGATGGTCACTCCAAGGGAGCCCCACCCCTGCTGCCCCAGTCCAGTGGGGGGGGGCAGGCAGTGCGTGTTTGCTTCTTACTAAACTTTCAGAGAGACTTAAGGGCAAAGGATGGAGCAGGTAGGTGACCAGGACAGCTTTGGGAGCTCGAGACCAGCCTGGGCTACAGGTCTTTGGGAGGGTTTTTAGGCCAAGAAAGCCATGGTTCCAACCATCACTCTTGAACCAAATTAAATGGGCCACCTAAGGTCACACAGGAAGCAATTGGCCTCGGACCTGTAGGCAGAAGGCTATGCATGAGGCTGCTGTAGGTAGAAGTTAGTTTGTTTTTTGTGTTTTTTGAGAAAGGGTCTCACTGCAGTTCAGGCTGGCCTTGAGCTCACTTTGTAGCCCAGGCTGGTCTCGAACTCACAGTGATCCTCCTGCCTTAGCCTCCCGAGTGCTGGGATTACAGATATGTGCCACCACAATAGGCAGAAGTTAGAATGACCACTTGCATCCACCTCCCGAAACACCTTAATGGTAGAAAGAGGCCCCCTGAGACCCCGGAGAGCTTTTTAACGCAGAGACCTGTTCCCAGCAATCTGGGAGCAGAGCAGCGGGAAGCCAGCCCCAAGAATTCAAACCTTGTCTTCATTTCGGGTTCCACTATTCAATAAAACTACCACTAACTTTGTAGTCTCTAGGTCACAGAGTTCTTACCAACCCTCTGGGGAGATTTTGCCTCGAACATATCTCCCTCATTCACCCCTCCTGCTGGCTCCTGTTCACATCCATATGCCTCTGGCCTGGGAAGGATTTCTGTTATACATGAAACTTTCTTTGACCTCAAAGCAACAGGTGCTTGAGGGTCACCTTGCATCTGTCAGGGACCACAGGACCCCTACGTATCGAAGGGAGGTGAGCACACAGGAGGTGCAAACAGTTTTCTTCTAATACTGGGTCACAACCCAGAAGTGGATCATAAAATCTAGTCAAAGGGCATCTTTGAAAGTGAAAGCTGGGCATGGTGGCCCATGCTTGTAATCCCAGCACTTGGAAGGCTGAGGCAGGAGGATCACTGTGAATTCAAGACTAGCATGGGCTACAAAGTGAGCTCAAGGCCAGCTTGAACTGAACTGTGAGACCCTGTCTCAAAAAGACAGAAACAAAACGAAAGTGAAATAGAATACACAATACTTGCAGTAGAAAATACCAGCGTGTATGCATGTGTCAAAGAGAAGCACTATCTCATGAGACTTCTTTCTGCTAGCTCACAAAATGCATTTCTTGCTATGGGCCACTGAGCCCCTGGACAAAAGAACCCTGGATAAGACCTAAAGTAAAGATGCACAGAGCAAATTCATAAAATGTGCCCCTTCTCTGTCAGGCACTAAGCCAGATAGCCCCCAACCCCCAAACTTCAGTAATGAAGATGGCAGTATCTCAGTATGCCTTCTAGTTGGGAAGCCAATAGACTAACCATTCTTAGAAAATGTGGCAAGTGCCCCATGAGCATATGTAGGAGACTACAAAACCATCATGTGAGAGTAGGCCTCTGGGAGGGGTTCCAAGAGGCGGTGGTGCAGAGTTCTCAGGCAGAAAAGATAGTGACTAGGTTCTAGAATCTCCTCCATCCTGTGGACAGAAAGGGAACCATGGTAAAGTGTTAGACTTCAAGTCTAAATGTCTAAAGAAAAGCCCTAGTTCTGATTTTCTTTTTCAGATGTGAGACCTTAGAGAAATCAGTATTTCTTTTTTTTTTGAGACAGGGTTTTGCTATGCAGTTCAGGCTGGCCTTGAGCTCACTTTGTAGTCCAGGCTGGTCTCCAACTCACAACGATCTTCCTAACTCAGCCTCCCGAGTGCTGGGATTACAGGCCTGTGCCACCACGCCCAGGAAAAGATTTTTGTAAATGCTAAAAGGAAAAGGACTGTCTCTACTGATAAGCAAATGGAAACAGAGAGGTGAAAGTGCTCTACCCACCCCTGCCTCCTCAATCCTCTGCTGTCTGCTCCTGCTGCGACAGACCTACCTCGCAGGAGGGCAGGGGCAGGGACAGATAGGCCTCCTAGCAACCTGACTACTGAATATTTATCTTGAAGATTCTGTTCTTTTCATGGTGGGAGGTACATATGTCAGAACTTCTTTTTTCCTCTGTTCATGAATTAGGAGCTACTCAAACTTGGTGTTTAAAGTTACATAAGCATCATTCAGATCTTCTGAACAACCACTTTCATTTTCTAAAAAACAATTTCCATTAAAATGGTGTTATATAAAAAGATTTTGTGTGTGTGTGTGCGTGCGCAGGAACAGCAGAACAGGCAGGCGGAAGCACTGTCAAGGCACACAGGCACCTGTGCCTCATGCTAAAAGCACCTGGGAAGGATTTTTGTTTTTTTGTCTTTTTCAGAAAGGGTCTCGCTATGCAGTCCAGGCTGGCCTTGAGCTCACTTTGTAGCCCAGGCTGGTCTCGAACTCAGAACGATTCAACTGCCCCAGCCTCCCGAGTGCTGGGATTACAGGCGTGCGCCACCACGCCTACTTTGAACCTGGGAAGTTTTGACCGATTTGTGCCCTGAACACCAGTAAGACCTGATGCATGCTGGGCAATGAGAAGTACAGCAGGAAGCCCACTAGCTGCCCTGTCCCTAGGGCCCAAACAAGTCCTGACCTTTTGTGGAAGCCCTTTCTTTGCAAGGGTGAGCTCCATTGAGTTGTAGCCTATTCGAGTTTGAAGCAGCTCCGAAAGCACCTCTTGGAGCTGGGGATCTATCTCAGCCTGACAAGCAACTGCAAGTCCTGAGTTCGATTCCCAACACCAAACAAACAAACAAACAAACAAAAACCTTGTAAACTCGCTATACACCAGTCCTGCTAACCCTGACCTGAACAGACCCCTTCCTCCCAAGGCACCTCGCATCCCCTGTTGTAGATCCCTGAAAAGAACCTGATAGTGAGCTGGAACCTGCCTTTCTGGAGCTACCACCTTGTGGAGACAAATGGAAATCTCTCACCTACAACCTCCAGCTGGGAATGTGAGTTTACTTTTTAAATTTTTTTTGTCTTTTTGAGACAGGCTCTCACTATGCTCCTCAGGCTGGCGTTGAGCTCACTTTGTAGCCTAGGCTGGCCTCGAACTCTCAATGATCCTCCTGCCTCAGCCTCCCCAGTGCTGGGATTACAGGCATGCGCCACCATGCCTGGCTCTTCTATGAGTTTAAAGTCCAAGAGGGTCCCCTGGGAGGGCATCATGGGGACCCTAAAGAGCACGGAGGGGGCAGCCAGAGTCCACAGAACTGAGACTTCAGCCTGAGAGACCTCCAGCCAGCTCGACTGAGGACGGGACTATTAGGGGAACAGGGACCTGAATGAAAATAAAGCGAGGAATCCAGTAAAGCCTTGTTCCTCAGGTCTGCGCCTCATTCGAACCGTGGCGGTCCCAGCCCCAAGGTCGGTTCCAGCTTTGGCACTGGAGTCTTAGGTCGTCCCCACTCCCCAAACCCCTTTCAGGATTCCATGGTTGTACTCTTTCCCGTGAATCAGTGCGTCCTAAGTAGGGCCAAGCAGGAAGTAAGGCAACTGCCCTGAGCCCCGGCCCAATCCACTTTAAACTTGTGGGCTCGCCCAGGTTGCCCAGGTTACCCGAAGGGCGAAACCATTCCGTCTCCCCAGAGTAGACAGCAGAGACTCAAACACCCGAGCACAGAGCAGAAAAAACAAGAGCTTTGGAGAGGCCTTTTTAAGTAGTTGGGAAGGGGGTGTGGCCGAGGAGACGGGGAGGCCGCAGCCCGGTGAGGGGGGAGTGGCCGGGAGGCGTGGCCGTGGCGATTGGAATGTTGTTGGGTCCTCGCACCGCATAGTAAGGAGGGGCCACGCCCCTTTTCTCCGAGAGGGCCAATCGGAGCGTCGGAGCAGTTTCAAGTCTCCCCCGCCAGCCTGCCCGCCCGCCACCCCACCCCCCTCGGGGATTCGCGTTTTCCGTAACAAAATAGCTCAGCTCTGGATGATCCGCAACCCCGGCCGCTCACAAGTGGAGGGTCCCGGGGCCTAGGACGCTGGCCCGGCGTGGGAAGCACCGGCAGGCCGTGGAAAGGCCCGG
This sequence comes from Dinomys branickii, assembly GCA_004027595.1. Taxonomy (NCBI): domain Eukaryota; kingdom Metazoa; phylum Chordata; class Mammalia; order Rodentia; family Dinomyidae; genus Dinomys; species Dinomys branickii. The sequence goes on from PVLD010002851.1 coordinate 72,193, forward strand.
TCAGCTGCGGAGAAGCGCGCGGGGGTGGGCTCTGCAGCCGCGGGTTGTTTATCTGGAGTACGGAGGGGAGGGGGGAGCCTGGAAACCGCCCCGTGTCCCATTTCCTCCTCTTGTTTTCGCTCCGGATTCTCCATGTTGGACCCAAACTGAGGAGCCCGGAGCTGCCACCGGGGGATCGGGGCCGGGGGCACCCGGGGGAGCCGCTGCCCGGGCTGCCCGCCCTCCGTCCAGGCCACCTCCCTTCCCAGGCCGGGGAGGAAACGAGAAGGGGGGATGTGAACAGCAGTGGGTGTCGGAGACTAGGGAGCCAGCGCGGAGCGGGCCCCCGCCCAGGCCCCCAGCCCAGCCCTGCCCAGCCTGCGCGCCCGCCCGTCCTCCCGCCCAGCCAGCCCGGGCCCGCGGAATTGTTAGATGGAACACGGCTCCATCATCACCCAGGCGCGGAGGGAAGACGCCCTGGTGCTCACCAAGCAAGGTAGGGGCAGCAACTTCCCAAAACTTTGCGTCGCCCCCGGACGGGGAGGGGGCTAGCACATCCCGGAACGCGCCTTCGGACCCCCGGCCCCGAGGGCTGGGGGCGGGCGGCTCGCGCTGGGCCCCCTGATCCGTCTGCCCCCGCGTCCCGGGCGGCACAGACCTCGCCGGGGGCTGCGCGGGCCCAGGCTTTCGCGCCCAAGGGGGAGGGGTGTCACCGCACAGCTGTCAGTCGGGCCGCAGCCTCTGTCTCCGCGGCCGTGCGCGGCGGGGAAGCGCCGGGGCTCCAGCGCACCCGCGGCCGCCCCTCCCGAGTGTGCGCGGGGGCGGGGGTCGTCACTTTCTTGCACTGCCGTGCGCCGCTGCGCGGGGACCCGGGAGAAGGTGGGGAGGGGGGCCGAGGCGTCCGGAGCTGGAACGGAGCCGGGGCTGGATGGAGTTCGGCGCTTTCCAGGCCCCGGTCTCCCGGCGGCCGCGGTGACGGCGTCCGGTGGGACTTGGGGCCAAGTTGGCGGCCCGGGGAGGGGGCGGGGGCGGGGGGACCGCGGGGGGGAGGGGCCGGGCGCGGGCGCGCGGCCTCCCGCCGGTTTCGCTGAGCAAACAAGCCCGCGCCGAGGCCCGGCCGGAGCCCCTCCCCGCCCGGTGCGCTCCCGCGGGGCCGCCGCTGCACACACACAGAGCCGCGTTTGTTTAGCCCAGGAGCGGTGTCCCAGGTTACATAATTCGCCGGATGGCATCAGACCCGGCGTGCTTCTGAATCGCGCGGTGCAGAAGTGCGAGTTCGCTGTGGACAGCGCCTCACAGCCCCCTGCTTTCCTGGGGGTCCGGAGGAGGGGCAGCCCCCCTCCCACGGTCCTCTCCGGGGGTCTCGGAGCCTGGGCGCGGGGAGACCCGGCCTCCCGCGGGGCGGGGCGAAGGCTGGGTGCGAGGCTGCGTTCGCTTAGTTTGGGGTCTGTGGGGGGCCCCGAAACTCCTTCCTCTTCACCCACGTTCCAGTGGCCTGGAGGAATGTGTCCAAAGTAGCGGGTCGAATTTCTGCTGGGAGCGAGGACTAACCTAGGTGTTTTTATGGACAGCCCCCGGGACGTGGGTCCGCTTGGCCTCCCAGGCGGGGCAGGGAGTACCTTCCTGGGATAAGACCTGTATCTGCGCCTCCGCGGCCCCCTCCAGTAGGTGTGAAGGGTTCCTGCTGCGATTAAGGCCTAGAGCCTGGTGGGCGGCCCCTCCGCGGGGCCTCCTGTGCGCCCCATACCCCACTGCCGCCCGTAGGTTTGGCTTCCTTATTTAGCAGGTCACTTACACACGCGCGGAGTTCACGTTCTCAAAGAACAACCCCCAACTTGCTAGGGGCAAAACAGCTGGGGTGGTGGTGTGTCTGTCTCCGTGGAATTCCCTGCGTGGATTGGGCGTGGGTAGGGTAGGAACGCCTCCGGGCTCCCCTGCTTAGGGAGGCATAAAGCTGACCCTGCTCAGATCACAACCCGCAGAAGGCCTCCCCGACCTTCTGCAGCGGCGCTGATGGGCCAGTGTGACCCGGGAGGCCGGCGTGACCCAGGCATTAACTTAGCCGCCTCTTCAGGCTGTTCAGCTGTGCTGAGAGCTGGGAAAAGGGCTTGCCTTGCCTTGTCTTGGTAACTCAGTGCTGGACTCTTCCCAGTCTCCTCCTGGGAAAAGACCTTCGGAGCTAGCCAGAGGTGGTGACCGCTGCCTGGGAAGGAAACACGAGGGGGCCGTGGTGGTGAGAAGCTTGTGCTTCCCCCTACGTCCCCCTCTCCTGCAGGGGACCCTGAGGGTGGCTGGTTTAGTGGGACCCACGCCAGAAGGAAGGAGGGCTGGGCTGTGAAGCCGCCAGTTACACATCAGGGCTGGAAGTTGAATCCACCAGGGCCGGCGTCAGGCAGTGGCAGAATAGAGATCAGAGGAAAGTAAAGGGGACTTTTTGACAGTGTCAAGTTGCTCAGGTGGGTTGGTTGGATTTTCTTGGGGTTAACATTCTGATTTTCTTTTTGTGAGTGTGGTTTATCTTTCAAACTTACGCCTGGAGGAATCTGAATTCTTAAACCAGCAGCCACTGGACTGGGTCCCTCCCTCCCCTCCCTTGTAATTCGGTTGCATTCCAGGGAGGACATACTTGGCGCCTGGGTTGACTTTGAGTACTGCATCATTGCAAATGCAATCTGCATCTCCAAACAGAAACCGAAGGGAAGGGGGAGAGCCAGTGTTTTAATTAGCTCCTTGAGGCTGTTCTGTCTGTCCCCACCCTGCCACATTCCCATTTCCAAGCCCTGCCTTTTTAGAAAAGAGGAAAGAAGTGGAAGGCGGTTTATTAAGAAGTTTCTGGAAAGGATTGTTTCTAGGATGGGTGGCTTTTTAGTGAAATTGTTTTTGATTGCACTTTTTTTTTTTTTTTCCATTTTGAGTGTTCTGTGCTCTGAGCGTTAAAGCTGTCTGGGTGCGTTGATGACTCAAAAGTAATTACAGTAGAAGAAGTAGAACAAAGTTCTGCAAGCATCCGTGATAAAAGTACCAGAATTAGATCATCATCCCAGACAGATGGGTGAAACGGCTTTCTGGTGCAGCAAGGACAGGGTTGTAATATCAGCAAATAAAAGTTACTATTATTTTGGCAAAGGGTGGCTGCCTTCTGCTGCCCCAAAGTGGGGTGAGGCCCCAGTGCTGTGAGGTTGTGCCTGAACTTTGCTTTTAGGTGGGGCAACGCCGAGGAAACAGGGCCCACTGAATGTGAGACCAGAAGGGGCAACCCTCTCCTATCTGTGACCCATAGGCTCTTTGCGGGGGGGGGGGTGTCAGAGACACTGCTGACGGAGATCTACTGTCCCATCTTCTCCTGTGTGGAACTGTGCAGGTTTTGATAATCACTGATAGGAAGGCTTCCGCTGAGAGACTCATGCCTCCAGAAATTGGGATGGGGCAAGGTTTTTCTAGCTCCCTCTTTCTCTGCAGAAGGGAGAAATTCTGCCTTGTTCTCTCTGTAGATGTCACAAAGCCCTTAATGTGACAGGCTGCAAAGTGCCTTGCATGACAGTGCTTCCTCTCTGCTGGCTCTGTGGGTCGGAACTGGAGCAGCCTGCAGGGCCTGGGGTGCATGGGCAGAGTGGGCTCCTCCCTGCTGCTGGCCGGGTTTCCTCTGGGGCCCTTTGTGCTTGCTTTCCCAGGGGCTGCTGAGACTTGCCCCAGTGTTCTCTCTGGAGTTTTCCTCCTATCTTGGAGTGATATGAGGCCTGTGTGACCATTTAAGTTTCTTTGCGTCTACCCTAAAGGCCCCATGGGAACAATCCTAACCCAGCGACAAAGCCAACATCTGGGGCTGGAGCTTTGCATTTAATGTGCAGAGCTCTCCACCGAGCTGGAATTTGGAATTCCCACGAAGAATCCTCTGTGTCTGGCAGATGGGGTACTGCTGACTCCTCTTGTGGCATCAGAGAGAAGTTGAAAAAAAGTTAGCTAGAGGGAGGTGGTAGTTTCTTTCCTTTCGCGTGTTGCATGGGTCTCATTTGTAGCCAGCGTGAAGTAATGCTCCCAGGCTTCTGTGGAGAGTTAGTAGAAGTGCCCCACTTATGGGAAATAAAGACAGTGTGTACGTATTTGTGGGATTATGTATGTGCAGTCACATGCTGTCTTTCCTTCCTTCTCAGTGTTCTGTCTTCTGAGTGTTTGAGGTATTTGGAGTATTGTCTTTTCTTCTCAGTTTGGGAAGGTTGGTTCTTGTTAGACCAGAGCAGTGTTCATTCTTCCCCTAAAGGAATTGTTGCAGTCGCAGAATTGGTTTTCAAATCTCTCTTCTTCCTGTTTGCAAAAAGCCTTGACGAATCATGTCAGCTTTGTGAGTAATTTATCTGTAAAGTAGAAATAAAGCTAGTTAACCTTCTGTAACGCTGGTACAGGGTAGATGATTAATTCTTTTTATTGATAAATGTTAATGTCCTTTTAATTTAAAAAAGAAGTTTATTTATTTATTTATTTTTGAGACAGGGTCTTGCTGTGCAGTTCAGGCTGGCCTCAAGCTCACTTTGTAGCCCAGGCTGGTCTTGAACTCGTAACCATCCTCCTGCCTCAGCCTCCTGAGTGCTAGGATTACAGGCATGGGCCACCATGCCCGGCATATAGTGCCTTTTTTAAACAGCTAGAACTGCTACTCTGTTCGTCCTCCTCTCTTCTCCCAAGACGCATAGTGTAAACAATACACAGTCCTGATCCTGCATCTTTTGCTGTTAAGGTGTCTGGGATGCAGAGGGGCTCCCCAGTACAGACCCCCTTTGTGGCACCGTGACTTGAGATGGGGTTTTGTCTGCGTGTCCATGGAGAAGCATGTGCTATAGGGCTTCAGCCATTCTGTTCGGCACCTGGGCCTCTGGCCTCTGGAGGTGGGAGGAGGCCAGAGTGTCATGTGTCTCCTGTGAGAGCCTCTGAAGTCCTAAGTAGCAGTTGCTTGACCCCTGAGGGGTAGATACCAGGGTACTGAAGACAGCTGCGTCCCGCATTCTCTTGCTGTTGGCCTTTGCTGCGAGAATGAACTTGGTGAAATGTCAGATTTCTTCGAGGGCGTTTCAATAATAAAAAGGAAGCAGGTTTTGAGGAGAAGTGGATGTTCTTAAGCTTGCCTTGGCAGCTTGGATTTGGGGGTGAAATGTTGAGAGAACACAAAAGCAGCATGAAAGTGCTTCTCGTCCCGTCGGAGGCTGGCTGGCTTTGGAAAGTTTGGACATTAACTCACTGAGGAGGGGAGGGGTTAGTGGGATGTGACTCCGATGGACGTGATCTCTCCTTTTCTGAGATGGAAGGGTGGTTTGCCACCTGGTGCATGTCAGCACATTAACATGGAAGTCTTCTGAAGGAACTAGAAGAAATTATAGTGAAGTTGACTTCTTAGAACCGGAGGCCTTTCGGGAACAGCTAGAGTGGAGTTTGTCTCCATGTCAGCAGAGCCTCCAGCCCGTCGCGGAGTCTGGGTGTGCCTGCTCCGGGATCTGCTGCTGCAGAGAGCACCGCGGCCTTCTGGGCAGGAGAGGTGTGTGCCCTTGTTTTATTGCTCAGCTATTCCTCGAGTTTAGCCTTGAACCTGGTCTCCCAGGGGAGCTGACATTTGTCTTTTTTTCCCAGGGCCTCCTGGCCACCACCTCCCTCCCCAAATTAGGCTTTGTTCCTACTCTTTTATTCTATACCTGTTCTTTCTTTTCAATAGTTTTTATTAGTGTGTGTTTTATAGTGCTAATGGTTAGGTTCATTGAGGGGACTCCGTTACATGTACGTTACACATCACAGTTGGTTCCCTCTCCTTTGGCAGTGTGCCATATTCATTTCTTTATCCTGTGAATCCTTACAGAGTTTATTACCATGCGTACAGATCAACAGCTACACCTAACAGGCAAAAAAATAAAAAACGACACGAGGTAATTATACTAAATCAAAGTACTCGGTTACGTGCTGGGTGTGGTGGCACACACCTGTAATCCCAGTAATTGGGAGGCTGAGGCAGGAGGATTGTTGGGAGCTCAAGACCAGCCTGGGCTACAAAGTGAGCTTAAGGCCAGCCTGAGCTGCATAGGGAGACCCTGCCTCAAAAAGATGGATAGGTAGATAGATACGAAGTACACGGTTACATATATTGGCCACACTGGATTATAGTAACTTTTTTATCTCTTGACACAGCTTTTCTGTCCTGTTGAATTTGCTCTTCCCACATGCACTATTCCCAGGCAACAAACACGGCCCCAACCTCAGTAGCAGCCAAAGCCTACTCAGAAAGTGCAGGCGGGGCACAGGAGGGACAGTGCACCCAGCTCTGTGTTTCTGAGGAAGAGTGGGCTGGGGTGCCTCTTTTTTTGGGGGGGGGAGACAGGGTCTTGCTGTACAGTCTAGGCTGGCCTTGAGCTCACTTTGTAGCCCAGGCTGGTCTTGAACTTGCAGCAGTCTTCCTGCTTCGGCCACCTGAGTGTTGGGATTGCAGTCACGTGCCTCCATGCCTGGCTCTGGGGTGCCTCCTCGAGAGCCTCTGGCACCTCTGGAAGAGGCAGCAAGCTCAGGTCTTTTGGCTCCTGTATAGAATAGAACAAACGCCTCTAGCAAGTCAAGCCAGAGCCCGGGCACAGATTCCTCTGAGGCCAGCGGAGACACTCAGCCAGGCAGGTCTCGTGGGAGGAGGCACCACAGGGACTTTGGCTGTGTCTCCTTCCAGTCTTGCGAAGGTCGCTCAGAGACCCCTGGTAACCTTCAGACATTGGCCTTCACCCAGGGACAAACATGAGAATCTCCTGTGACACTTACTAAAAATACAAAGCCTCCACCTGGGTCTTACTGAATCAGAGCGTGGCAGGTGGGCCACGCACGCGTGTGTTCCAAATGCTCCCTGTGATTCTGACAGGTGTCCTCAGAGAAGAGCCAAGCAGGCACAGCAGTGGCTCCAACTGCCTCCAGCCCTGAGCAGGAAGATTCACCCGGGGGGTCCAGTTTTGCTGCTTATTAAAAGGTCCTGTGGTTTCTGCAGGAGAGTCCTCAAATTTTCTGAGCGAATGCACAGAGTCATGATCCTTGGCTACTCCGTAATGGTCACTGTCACTATTTTTAGAGAATGGGCAAGGTACCATGTAGTGCATTTTCTGGAATTTTATATCTAGTATCTCACTTAACTTTCATAACAACCTTAGGTAGGAATTACTCCCACTTGTTAGGGAGGACCCTCGCTGAGACAGCTGAGGTACCTTGTCCAGGCCGTAGCCCAGGGTCAACCAGACGTCCCCAGGCCCTGCTGCCTAGTTTACATTGGCATGCCACCCAGGCCACTGCGGGTGTTCCCTTGCATAAGGGACCGTGCAGGGGAGGCCTTCTCCATTGGCCTATGAGGGAGGCTGAACTTGGAGCTGCTGAGGACATTCCTGACTTCTAGCTGGGCTAGAACACCTCCTGTGTTCTGTGGGACACACCTGTGGTGGCTGGCTGGGCCTCAGGGAGCTAGGGGTGTAGGAGGAGCCTGTAAGTGTCCCCAGCAGCTAATCCTTCCTTGGCAAAATTCTCAACAGTCCTGTGGTACCAGCTGCACAAGGAAGAGACTGGTTGGCCAACCTCAGTGACAGGATGTAAGGCCGTGGTTGGTTTTTGTGGAGTCCCGGGAAAGGGCATTTCCCAGACAAAGGCCCTGCCTGTCACTGCTGCCTCTGTGTGACCCCTGAACGGAGTCAGAAGAAATCTTTATGGTGCCTTTGAATGTGAACATTTTGAGATTGAGACTGAGATAAGAATGGAAAGCACTTTGCCTGTAATGATTAGTAGTTGACACAGAGCTTTTATTAGGGCCAGGATACCTCCTAAGCTCATGATTCGCACCCTGGAGATAAAGAGATTCTTCCCATTTTACAGTTGAAGAAATCAAGGCCCTGGGTCACATAGGTCAGACATGGCAGACTCAAGGGGTTTTTTTGGTGCAGGGGACAGTTTGAGACAGGATTTTGCTAAGTTCTGTGCGGACTTGCACTCACTATGTAGCCTGGGCTGTCCTCCTGCCTCGGCCTCCCAAGGGCTGGGATTACAGTCACGCACTACCATGCCTGGCAGATTTCTAAAATTTTTCAGTGGTAGGGACTGAACCCAGGGCCTTGCATGCACTCAGCATGTGCTCCATTACTGAGCTACAGGCCACGATCTAAACTCGAGTCCGTGGCACCTTGGATAACCGCATCCATTCACCGATCTGAGTGTGCCTTACTTTTGTCCTATGCGTTCACTTTGCTCCATCTTGCTGCTGCTCCTCCAGCCAACCTAAAGCAGGTTTATACAGCAGGGAGGGAAAGAGGCGCTGGATTCTGGGTCATTCAGTAAGAGTGGGCATTCCAGGAGTCTGGCATAGAGCCAAGGCGGGAACTCACCTAGCCACCAAGCAGGTGTTTGCATCCAGCTAGGCAGGCTTCTGTTACCCCAGGGCCCCACCCCCAGGCCTGCTCAGCATCTCCTTAGGAACAGGGTAGGCTCAAGATGGCTGACTTCCAGTCCGCCGGAATGTCACCCTTGCCCTGGCTGGTGCTTCGAGGGGCAGGACCTGCTGCTGTGAGGCAGGGTAGGAACTAGCCCTTGAGTTTTTTTGTGTGTGTTTGTGTGTGTGTTTTTGAGACAGGGTCAAGCCTATGCAGGTCCTTGCCCAGATCATAGACAGGTCCAGCCTATGCAGTTCAGGCTGACCTTGAGCTCACTTTGTATTCTAGGCTGGCCTTAGACTTGCAGTGATCCTGCTGCCTCAGCCTCCCAAGTGCTGGAATTACAGGCATGCGCCACTGTACCCAGCACTTTCTTTTTTTTCCTTTCTGTGTTTGCGAGACAGGGTTTTGATACGCAATTCAGGCTGGCCTTGGGCTCACTTTGTAACCTAGGCTGGTCTTGAACTTGCAGCGATCCTCCTGCCTCAGCCTCCTGAGTGCTGGGATTACAGGCATGTACCATCACGCCCGGCTTGGCAGAGTTTCTTAAGTGGCATCTAAGTTTTGTCCCTGCTGGCCTGTGGACCCCCAGATCTCTTCTGGCCATCCTGCAAGACTCCCCTGCGGCTGATGTAGCTGTGAGGAAACACCTCTGTATCTCTAGAACAGGACCTGCCACTTCTGAGGGGCCCTGCACCAGCACATTTTTGAAAGAATGCTGGAGCTGCCCAGGAGGGTGTTTTGCCAGCAGTTACTTCAGAGGCTGATCCTGAAATCAAGAGTTTGTTCATCATGCTTTAGAAGTTGCCAGGAATCCCCTGCTCTCAAAACGGCCCTTGAGGGAGGGTTCCTGAAACTGAGATCAGAAACCAGACTGGTAGAGGAAGTAAGGGAAAGAGAAGTAGGTGAGTTACCATGTGACCTCTGACCCCCCCATTATTTCACAGGGGGCATTGAGGACAGCGAGCCCTCCCACCCAAGGAAGGGGAACTAACGGAGACCTTGGCGGTGGAAGGGCCGCCCCATTTGCTGGCTGCAGGGAGGACAGCGGTCAAGTTCACACTGGATTTTGGAACTTGGGGAGCTAGTGCTGATCTGGGCGAGGACCTGCCTGTCTTGTCAGCTGGAGAGAGCAGCGTCAGTGGGTGGGCACCCTCCCTGTTTCCAGACTCTTCGGTGTGGGACATTTCCAGGCATCTCTCACCCTCTTTTGCCCCCCTAGTCCAAGGAGCCCTTCCGTCCACCTGGCTCTTCTGTGCCTGTCCGTAGCCAAGACACAAACGTCGCTTGCTGACAACCTGGGAGAACTCCACAGGGCGCCTGTTCGGATGTGTCTTGGCAGCAGAGCCCAGGCAGCTGGCCAAGAAGGGCCGGAAATGCTTCAAATACTCTTGTTTCTCCAATAGCTAATGGGAGGGAGGCCCCTCAGAAAGACCATTTCATAGTGAGAGCTGGGCCAGACTTCTGCTGGACTGGATGGGAGGTGGAGGGGGCAGTGGGGGGGGTGTTTCTTGGGGGGGTGAATGTAGAAAGCATCCTTGCATGTGAATAGGTTTGTTGGAACCTGATAGCCTGGCTGGTGAAATGGCACATGCCTGTAATCCCAGCACTCTGGGAGGCTGAGGCAGGAAGATTGCCAAATTCAAACCCAGCTTGGGCAGTTCGTTGACTTAGTGAGAACTTGTCTTAAAATTTAAAAAAGGCTGAGAATGTAGTTCTGTAAAAAAGTCCTAGTTTTGATCCCTAGTACCTCCTCAAAACAAAACAAACCACAATGGTGGCCTGAGAGATTGCCTTCTCCCTGGGCCCAGGCAGATTTCCTTCAAGGAGTTCCTTTTGTAGACATAAACCTGATGGCGAATGTGGACCTGACTCAGGAGAAGGTTAAAAATAACATCTGGTAAGGCTGGTCTCCAGCTCTGTGCACTTTTTTTTTTTTTTCTTGAGACAGGGTCTTGCTATGCAATTCAGGCTGGCCTTGAGCTCACTTTATAACCCAGGCTGGCCTTGAACTTGCAACTATCCTCCTGCCTCAGCCTTCAGAGTGCTGGGATTATAGGCGTGCGCTGCCACGCCTGGCTCCCCAGGCATTTTTTATCTTCTAGTACATGGATTCTCCTCCCAGAGGTGCTGGCATTGCAGGTGTGCACCCCCATACCCAGCTGTGCGCACACTTTCTATAGGAGAAAAGGGAGTGGTATTATCAGGTCCGGTGGGGGGGGTGGCGTTCAGACCTAGTGGGGCAGCCTCACTCACCTTCTCATGGTTCACAGAGCCCTAGCCAGTGAGGTGGGGAGCTGGGGCACAGATTTGTGGCAGGTGTAGGAAAGAAGGTGTGGCACGCTTGTGACTTTGAAACCTGCTGGGAACGAGAGATCCGGAGCACACTTCCCTAGGTTCTGTTCCTGGCATTCAGCCACGTAAAACGGGCGTGCGCAAACCCTAATCCCTCCTTTCTGGTCCCCAAGGGGACCAGATGTTGCTGGTAGTGGGCCATGATGAGACCCAGGATTCACTAACCAGATAATTAATTTTAAAAAGCAGCCGGGCGTGGTGGTGCACACCTGTAATCCCAGCACTGGGGAGGCTGAGGCAGGAGGATCGATCGTTGTGAGTTCAAGGCCAGCCTGAACTGCATAGTGAAATCCTGTCTCAAAAAAACTAAAATAAAATAAGCAGAGCATTTAAAAGTTTGCATAGCAGCGTACTGTAAGTTTTGCTTATGTTTTTGCTTGTCCCTAATCCCATTTTGTGGATGAGAAAACCAGGCCTCCAGGGCTCCAGGAGGCGGTGTGGTGGACTCCAGCCCCAGAGATTCACAGGCAAGGGGGCTCCCTCTGTCCACACCCTGCCGCCATGGGGGACGGTGCATCGGAGGGGAGCTTGGCCAGCCTCCCTGGCGTGAACTTCTCAGGCCGGAGCTGGCTTCCGCATTGGGTCTGTGGAGGTCCTCTTGGATGGCTAGTCCTAAAACAGATGTTGGGAGCGGGGAGGACAGACACACATCAGCATCCAGGCGGGAGAGGAGGACTGAGCATCCTCAGGGTGGCGGCAGGAGGAGCGAGGTGGTGAAGCTCCAGGACACACACTGGAAGGCCCTCATCCCTCGCTGGTGAAACCTGGTGCGGTGAAAGCTCTCCAGGCCTGGGGATCTTCTTGTGTCTAGAGTCCCCCTCCAGCAGAGGCAGGGCAGGCTCTCTGCCTGTCACACACAGGGGTTGGGGGGTGGCCGCACCTGCTCTCAGGGGTACAGTGCTGCACGCTGGCTGAGAGGAGCCATTGAAAGGTTCTCTGACAAAAGTTTCAGTTCCTGCTCTGGTGTGTGCTTCCCCAGGCTCCCTGCCCCTGGTGCCTGTGGTCAGAGAGCGCCTGGGGGTGGGCTCTGGAGTTCAGGGGATCCGGAGTGCTGGCCCTCACAATCCTTGCCCTTTGGCCGGCCTGCCCGAGAGAACCGGAGGACCTAGGGCCTGGACCCCTAGCTGAACTCCCCACAGTCCACACAGCGAACAGTAGAGCAAGCGTCCTCGTAGAGAGACCTTGACAGTGCTTGCAGGCCCCCCAGTGTTGTGTGCGTAGATGGACACAGTGTCCCTGCGCCCTCAAAGGCACTGTGGACTATTGGTTAAGAGCCTTGGCCCCGGGTCCGGGCAGACTTGGTTTGTTCCTGACCTCGGTGGCTTCCCTCCTGTAAGCTGAGGGATCACTGTCTGCCGGTGGGTTTGTTGCGAGAGTTCTGTAACGAGGCAAGTGTCTAACAAAGGCGTGGTGCCTCTTGGTGCCCAGTCAACGTGGCAGAGGCCCAGGAAGACTCCGTGTCTTGCCTCAGGCGCTCAGCTCCTGAAGGGGCACCTTCCTTTCCCATCTCTGGGGCATCTGAATTGCTGCGAATGTGGGGAGGCTTCTTGGGGTCCTGGCTCTGTGGAACCACAGAAGTCGTTCCAGCCAGTCAAAGTTACTGAGCACCGTGTGGCTGGAGACAGACGAATACACCAGGCGGAGGCCGTTGAGGCCCTTCGGGGAGGCCCTTCGGGGAGGCAGCCATGTCGAGGGAGGCTGGAGCAGGCCCTGATGAGATCTGGGGAGCAGACAGCCTGGAGTAGGGGGCAGGCGGGGTGGATGGGAGTGAGACGAATGCCTGGGGTGTTGACCTTGCTGTTGTGGGTCTGGGATACTCCGCTTCCAGCGCCGGCCCCAAGGTCAGCACATCTGTGCTCTCCAAGGCCCAGAGCTGCCAGTCCCATTGTGCTTTTGAGAAGACCCTGGTCCCATCCAGGGCCCCCCGCGGTGGGCGAAGGCCAGGCCCCTCCAGCTGTCCCTTGCACCCTGCGGCCTGTCCGGATTACTCCGCCTTCCCAGCGGCTGTCACTGAGATGCTCGGTGCGCTCTGGTGCCCTCTCTTCAGGAGAGGCCGGGCCGGTGTGGCCTTTTAAGAAAGGCTCCAAGCCTGGGGTTAAGCCTCCGATTATGGTTTGGCTCTTTGGTCTTGGACGCTTTCTGTCGGCGTCTGCCCTGAGTGCGCAGACGTGGATTTAACGTGGGCAGCAGGCGGGTGGGGAGGCCGCTCTTGCCCCCTGGTCTCTCTGTAGCTCATTGGAATAACGGGCCTGTTGGCGGGCCATGGGCTTCGCACTGGGCAGACTTGAAGTGTGTGGCCAAGCTCTGACGCTGGTCCCCGTGGTGCGGGGCCATGGGGCCTAACCCCAGCACAGCTTCTCCATGACACCATCCCGAAACTTCTGGGTCTGTGTTCTTTTCTCCAGGGTCAGGAGCTCGAGAGGGACAGCCCGGTTTGGGGGCTCTGTCACTTTCTAAAGGCTTCCCGGGGTCCTCCCCATGCCCGGGGGTCTGTCCTACCCCAGGGAGGGAAGTGGGGAGCTGCACTGAGCTTCGGGCTTCTCTTCCGTCAGCTGGGTCTGTTGTCCTCCGGGTGGTGCGGACTTGGCTTGACTGACCGCTGGGTAAGGCCTGTTTCCTCACCCTTGGGCTTGGAAGCAGGTGTTTTTGCTGTGCCCGGGTCTCAGGCAGCCCAGCAACTGCGGTAAGCAGCTCTCTCGTCACCCACTTGTGTCAGGGCAGCCCTCATGAGGGCTCTGAGTGCTCTGCTGCCGGCGGGGTGTGCACAGCTGTGAGCTTTTACTTTTGCTTTGTCCTGTCTGAGGAAGGACAGAGGAAGCCTCGGTGGCACATTCTGTTTGTTTTTCTTTCCCTACAGAAACAGAGATGTTTTCAGTATCTGTCCCTTTGTTTTGTTTTGTTGTTGTGAGACAGGGTTTTGGTGTGTAGTTCAAGCTGGCCTTGAACTCGCTGCTTGAGGCCCAAGCTGGCCTCAAACTTGGGGCCATTCTGAGTGCTGTGGTTACAGGTGGGAGCCGTTATGCTGATGTCTGGTGTTGTTTCCCTGTGTAGTTCGCGTGTGCTTTAAACTGGAACAGTTTGTGTTTAACCCTTAGGTCCAGGCACGGTCTCTCTCTGGCTTTGGGATATACGCAAGACTCAACGCCTAACTCGTGGCCGAGAACCACTCTGAGAGTGGTCGTGTAGCGCCACCTCCTGGCCACGGTGTCTATTGTGGCTTCCCAATCTTGTTTCAACAGTTGCCAGGACAGTTTACCTGCAGCAAAGGGAACTTGCAAAACATTCCCTAGTGCATTTCCAGTGAATCCTAAAATTCCCATAGCTTTGTGTGTCTGTTTAGTCTTTCTGGGGTGTTTTACAAAGTCTGCTATTAAAATGGTTTTATGACCAGGCATGGTGGCATACAGTATGATTTCAACACTTAGAAGGCTGAGGTAGGAGGATGGCTGTGAGTTTGAGATCAGCCTGAACTACATATTGAGAGCGTCTCAAAAAAAAAAAAAGACTGTTTTCAAGCTCAAATTGTCGGGCTGGGTATGTAACTTAGCAGCATAAGCACCTGCATGGCAAACAAGGTCCTGAGTTCGATTCCCGGTACAAAAAAAAAGCCCAAATTGTCACGGTAGGACTGAATAGTCTAGAAGCTGAGGCCTCAGCTTAGGATGTAGCTTCTTCCTCGGGACTGTCGCCATTCTGGAGTTTTTAGGCAGTTTGGGCTGGGTTATGCTACTATCTGCCCAGCATCTAGGGAACTCGATGGCAAAACAAACAGCAGCTTCACTGACTTGAAGAGGATGAGGTTCTTCTGTTGTCTAGCATGGGTGGCCGTCTAGGAACTGCCGTTAGGGGAGATGCATGTCCTCGTGAATTACCTTCGCGCGTCGTCCGGGTTTTGTGACTCAGGTTCCGTGCCCAGCCCCTCTTTTCCTCTGGCCCCCGTGGAATGAAAGACAAATCTGCAATTCAAGGCTCCCATTTCCCAAACCAGAGAACGAGATTTCCTGCCATTCCCGCTTTAAGGAGAAGATGCTGGAATAAAGTGCACGTTTTACTGTTAAGTGCCTGCGGCTGTCTGCCAGGCATTCCCCATGTGCCCAGCAGAACTTCCCGGTGGGAGGGGCTGGTGCGGGGCTGGCTGGTGCCGGAGACGGGTGTCCCCGTAGCTGACACCTCGGTTGTTCCCTCCTGTCTAGGCCTGGTCTCCAAGTCCTCTCCTAAGAAGCCGCGTGGACGGAACATCTTCAAGGCTCTCTTTTGCTGTTTTCGTGCGCAGCATGTCGGCCAGTCCAGCTCCTGCACTGAACTCACCGCCTACAAGGACGAAGCCAACACCATTGCTAAGGTAGGGGCTCGGGATGGGTAAGGAAGGGGCGGAGAGTGGGAGATCCCTTCGGACCACAGCGAATGGGCAGAGTGGCCCTGCCTGTGGCCACAAAGGTCTTGGGCTTGGAGGCCTTTCCTCTCTCCTTTCCCCAGCAGTCCGTTTCTGTTTTGTTTTGTTTTTGTCTTTTTGAGGCAGGGTTTCCCTGTGCAGTTCAGGCTGGCCTTGAGCTCACTTTGTAGCCCAGGCTGGTCTCGAACTCACAACAGTCCTCCTGCCTCAGCCTCCTGAGTGCTGGGATTACAGGCGGGCACCACCGCGCTCCGCATCAGTCCGTTTCTAAGTAGCCCCATTCACTGGGCCGGGTGACTTGATGGTTTCTGAGGGATGCTGCAGGGTGTTTTGCGTATCTCTTGTCATCCTCACAGCAGCCTTGTAACAGTATTGACGATCTTCCCACTTCACAGATATAAGACTGAGTCCCAGAGGTTACGCCCCAGAGAATTCCGGGTTAACCAGTGGCAGTGTCAAGATTCAAACTCAGATCTGCCTCTAAAGCCTGTTTGTTTTCTACTATGCAAAGCTACCGTGCACATTTTACCTGACTTGCAGGGAACCGAGGCATTAAAATCCGCCATGCTTTCCCCCCTTACTACAGGGGAGTGAACCCTCTATGGCCTCACACATCCTGGCAAGCTCTTGACTACTCAGCGATGTTTTGAGACAGAGTCTTGCTCCATTTCCCAGGCAGGCCTCAGACTTAAATTTTGCTGCCTCTGCTTCCCAGGTAGCTGGGCTTACAAGCATACACCTCTGTTCCTAGCTTCCACTCTTAATAACTCTCCGAGGCAGTTCCCACCTGTCCCTGTGCAGAGGGTTTGGGAATGTGCAGGTAGTTTTGACTGTCAGATGACCAAAAACATTTCTCCTGTGTGGAGGGTGGAGCCGGCCTGCCCAGCGACTGTTACTCTGCCCCACCTGCCAATGGCACGTCTCTGAAACACCAAGGTGTCGTTGTCTTTTCTGAACCAGACTGAGATGTGTACATCTGTGGAAATTAACCTCCCCAGTGGGGGAGAGATGGCTGAAGCACAACATGACAGGATTACTAAGCAGTTTGGAGTCCTCAATAACACGGAGACCGTTGAACTAGGACAACATTCAACCAAAAAGCGAAATGTGAAGTTATGTGGTATTAGTCTTACGGAACAAAAGACTGCTAATATCTGCTTGAAGGGAACATACACTAACATGCCAACGCTGAGGTTTGCTGTTAGGGTTTTGCTGATTTACTGGTACTGGACGTGAAGTGCAGGGCCTTTGCACTGAGCTGTTGCCTGAGTTTTTTTCTGTTTTTTATTTTGAGACAGGGTCTTGCTAAGTCACTACGTTGCCCAGACAGGGCTCTAACTTGCAGTTCTCCTGCCTCAGCTTCCCAGAGTGCTGGGACCCCAGGCATATGCCACTGCAGCCTGCTTATTTTATTTTTTTATTTTGCAGTGCTGAGCATCAAGCCCAGGCCTACACACCCTACTACTGAGCTACGTCCCCAGCCCCACAATTTCAGTGTTTCTTCAGGTCATCGTTGGGACCACTAACTACTTTTTAACCACTACTTTGTAGCCCAGGCTGGTTTCAAACTCAAAACAATCCTCCTGCCTCAGCCTCCCAAGTGCTGGGTTATAGGCATGTGCCACCATGCCCAGCTGGTTTGGTTTTTCCAGACAGGGTCTTGCTATATAGTTGAGGCTGGCCTGGAGCTCATAGTGATCCTCCTGCCTCAAGCTTCCCAAATGCTAGAATTATGGGTGCACCCCTTCCACACACACACACACACACACACACACACACACACACAAACACCCACCCACCCACCCACCCACCCATCATGTTGGCTTACTTGGCCTGAGTTCGATTCCCGGTACCAAAAACAAACACACACACTTAGTGGCTTACTGGATATTTTGTGGGTGTGCAGTGCCCCTCCCACGTTGCCACGCGGTCGGGGGCGGGGGCACAAAATAGATGTTCTCAAAGAGAAGTTGGGTTTAAGGGCTAAAGCAAGAAAAGAGTTAGGAGTTCAGATTGTGGTTCTGCCTTGTAGGTCCCTGGATTGGCCGCTTAAGTTCTTTGACCCTTTCTTTGTCTGAGAGGAAGTGGCAGCTGGGAAGGAGGACACTGTCTCCTTACTTTGTCAGGTCTAAGATGGGAAGGAGGCCCTAACCCTCCCCCTTTCCAACCTAGCTCTTGAAGAGTGCCGCTTTTGTCACGTAGGAGCTCCTAGGTGCTGGGTCTTCAGGCAGAAGCCGGGGTTCGGCTGGGGGCGGGCGCTGCCGGCGAGTTGCCTCTGACCACCGCCTTTCCTCCCCCAGTCGGACCTGCTCCAGTGTCTCCAGTACCAGCTTTATCAGGTACGTGAATCTGCTGGCCCTCCGATCCCTGGCAGCCCGGCGGGCACAGCGCTGCCTTCCTCTTTGGTGCCTGGCCGCCGCCCGTGTGCCCTGGGAAGCCTTTGTTCTGGGTGTCAGCTGAAGCCCCGCTGCTTAAGGAATGATTGGTGCCCCCTGCCTTCTTCCTGGAGCCGCTGTGCACCCTGCAGCAGCCTCCTGCCACCTCTACTGGCCAGACCTACTTCCCAGGCTCGCCGGGAGGCTGAAACCAAGGAGCCGCTCTGCCTCCTCAGCCCTCTGCCTTTAAGTGGTGGCCGTCCTGGGCTGGCGATGCTGTCTCCATGAACAGCCTGGCTCTTCCCAGAGTCCCCTAGGGGGAGTGACTGGGCTTGGTGGGCGGATACATCTCAGCACTCCGGTTCTGCGTTTTAGATCCCCGGGACCTGCCTCCTCCCAGAGGTGACGGAGGAGGACCAAGGGAGGATCTGCGTGGTCATTGACCTGGACGAAACCCTTGTGCACAGTTCTTTCAAGGTGAGCCGATGCCTGGGCCCGCCTGTGATTCTGACGGGCTGAGAGGCGGCCTAAGGGCGAGGATAGAACCACGGGCAGGGAAGAGGCCAGGCCACCCTGCTGGCACAGACATGGAGAGACATACCGAAGACCGTTAGGTGGGAACTCCCTGCCCTGCCCTCCACAGCACTGCCAGCAGGCCACGTGCGCACGCACACACGCGAACACACACACACACGCGAACACACACACACATGGACTCACACGACACCCAGCCACATAGCACCACAGGGGTTTTGCAGGAGGTTAAACCAGCTTTGGCCTTGCTCCGTTTTTGTCTTTTTGAGACAGGGTCTTGCTGTGCAGTTCAGACTGGCCTTGAGCTCACTTTGTAGCCCAGGCTGGTCTCGAACTTGCAGTGATCCTTCTGGCTCAGTGCTGGTATTACAGGCATATGCCACCACGCCTGGCTTTGTTGGCTTTTTCTGAGGGCGTGAAGTCAGAGGAACCCTGAAACTCAACTCAGATTGAATTTGGCAGGATGGCACAGGGGTGCTGAGGGGGTGCTGGACTGTACTGGGCTGAGACGCTCTTGGTGGACTAGCAGGAGAAGCTTCCCAGAGCCTCGAGTACCTTTCCCTCCACCCTCCTGGGGGCGCAGTGGGGCCTCTTGTCTCTCCTGTGCTGATGTCATTAACTTTTCTGCCTTCCAGCCAATCAACAATGCTGACTTCATAGTGCCTGTAGAGATTGAGGGGACCACTCACCAGGTGAGCTTCCTGCCAGGCCACACCCAGCCCTGGGGTGGGGCTCTGCCCTCTGCTGCCCTTGTGCTGGACTCCTCTGTCCTCTTGGGGCTTGTATTCCATCGCTGGTTCCTTTTCTGTGACTTCAGCCTCTCCTATTTTAATAAGTATTCTTGACCCTCAAGGCAAAAAGTATTTTTTTTAGAGGAAGGGAGCGCCAGGGATGGTAGTGCACGCCTGTAATCCCAGCACTCGGGAGGCTGAGGCAGGAGGATCATTGCGAGTTTGAGGCCAGCCTGGGCTACAAAGTGAGCTCAAGGCCAGCCTGAACTGCATACATAGTGAGACCCTGTCTCAAAAAGACAAAAAAAGAAGAGAGAAAATAAGAAGAAAACTTTTAGCCCTATATCTCCCTCTAGCTCACCTTTTTCTTCTTTTTGTTTTTCCTGGTGCCAGGAATCGAACTCAGGACCTTGCACTTATCAGGCAGGTGCTTGCGAGCTATGTCTCCACCCCACCTTTTTCTTTTAAAGCCAGGCTGTTTGCCTGAGGCAAGAGGACCCCAGACTTCAGGCCCAGCCAGAACTACAAAAGACTTTGTCTCAAAAAAACAAACCATTAATAATAATAATAATAATAATAATAATAACAATAATTAATAGAAAAGCAGGCAGCCTGTCAAGGGCAGTTTACATTATTTAATGGTAGTAACAGCTGTCCTTTTTTAAATCTCCATCCCTCTGTGGAGCCAGCGCATACCAGGGACTACTGCATTTTCTTTTTTTTTTTTTTTTTTGCGGTACTGGGGATCGAACTCAGGACGCTGCGCTTGCTAGGCAGGCGCTTATTCCACTGAGCTATATCCCCAGCCCCTTATAGAGGAAGCATTTCTTTTTTTTTTTTTTTTGCAGTACTGGGGATTGAACTCAGGACCCTGCACTTGCTAGGCAAGCACTTATTCCACTGAGCTATATCCCCAGCCCTGCATTTTCTATATTCCTAAATAGAGGGTGTTTCTGCCTGTTACGGGCAAGGAATTCAGTGGTGGTTTTCTCTGCCAGAAGGCCCTCCTACCCACACCCCCAGCCCATGAAGAACGATTGAATTTCTCCCTCCCCTGCCCACACAGCTCCTCCTCCAAGAAACCTCCTCTGACTTCCTCTCCTTGGGTCCTTACGGTGGCTTCTGTCCGAGTAAATGCCTGGTAGGCATCTGTCAAAGAGCATGAGTCTATACCAGAACAGGCTCCAGCCCTGCTAATCTGCCCGGGCCAGGGTTAAGGCTTAGGTGAAGTCGGCAGGGGCGAGACGGTCCATTCTGAGTGCTTGCCAGTTTGCCTGAGGGGCAGTGGCCGCTGGAGCAGCTGCCCTGGCGCCTTGACACTTGTTTGCGTGGCTGGGTACTCATGGGGGAATGGGCTTTGAGGCTTTGCTAGGTTGGCATCGCAGTCCCAGCTTTATTAGGGCTTTTTCTCCTGCTGCCACTGTAGGCAGCAGCCCTTCGCGGTCTAGCAGGGGCTTGAGAGACACAGAACCAAGGGGGAAAAGACGAAGGTGCATACATAACCGTAAACTTCTAATTGACAAGGAAGGCGTGAATCATAATAAAGGGACAAAATTCCGAGGAAGGAGGGCTACCTGCCCAAGGTGAGTTTTAAGGAAAAATAGGTAGATTAAGCTTGATGGATGGCCAGGGAGAAAGGGTTGTGAAAGCTGAAGAAGTGGCGGCTCACGGGAACAGAGTTGGGGCCGCCTAGAGCAGGGGATGTCTGCTCTGGAGCAAACAGGTCCGGGGAGCTGGCAGCACCTTTGGGGCAGCTGAGGGAGGGAGTTACGTCGGGGCTGCATTCTGGGTGAGGGAAGTAGCATGAATAAAAAGACCTTTGAGGAAGTAAATGGTCCCAGAAGCCTGTGTAGGCTGAAGAAGAGAGGCCCGATGGGAGACAGGCAGCCAGAGATGAAAACTGCAAGTCGTGGGAGGTGGGTGTGGGTGTCAGGGGGCTGCGGCCGGCAGGAGCACCAGGAAAGGTGGCCCTAGAGCAGGACGGGGCAGGGAATGCAGCCTGTGGTCCTCGGGGGGAGAAGTCCCTTCTCCCTGGGACAGTGGAGAAGCCATGGGTGGGCATGAGGTGTCAGGACATATCTGTGTCCTTGCCTAACAGGGACCTGGCCAAACTGTCCTGCTGGAGCCAAGGACACAATGCTCCCACAGAGGCTGTGGCTGGATTCAAGTAATCCAGGATAGGCTGTTTCCATCCGTGAGGCCTATTCTTGATTACTTGTTTCTGGAGGCAGCTGATGGCCCCCCATCGGAATCAGAGATGGCTCCTGGGACATGGTGTTACCCCTTTGCTGAGCGAAGGTTGGGACCACTGAGCCAGCAGAAGCCTGGTGAAGGGTGAGGCCAGCCTGGGCTGGGGCAGCTCCAGCCAGCTGGCCCGCGGCGCTGGGTGTGGGAGCCTGGCCGTTTGCCGTTCCCTCTGCTAGTGGGAAAGGGGACGGGTGCCGAGCTCCCTCGGCGCGGGGCCCCCAGCAGCCGTCTGTGTCTGCCTGCAGGTGTACGTGCTCAAGAGGCCCCACGTGGACGAGTTCCTGAGACGGATGGGGGAGCTCTTTGAATGTGTGCTCTTCACTGCCAGCCTGGCCAAGGTACCGTGCGTAGGAGGCGGGCAGGCGTGAGGTCAGGGTGCCACAGAGGGGCCCGGCCTGCGCCCTGACGTGGTACCTTTCTCCTCCCAGTATGCCGACCCGGTGACGGACCTGCTGGACCGGTGCGGGGTGTTCCGGGCCCGCCTGTTCCGGGAGTCCTGTGTGTTCCACCAGGGCTGCTACGTCAAGGACCTCAGCCGCCTGGGGAGGGACCTGAGGAAAACCCTCATCCTGGACAACTCGCCGGCTTCTTACATCTTCCACCCGGAGAATGCGGTGAGTGGTCCCAGCCAGCCCACACGCAGGGCCTGGGAGAGGGAGTGGGCTTAGGAACCGAGGGCCTCCCCGGAGGGGTGCAGTGAGGCTGACCCCACCTTTTCCTGCCCAGGTGCCTGTGCAGTCCTGGTTCGATGACATGGCAGATACTGAGTTGCTCAACCTGATTCCAGTCTTCGAGGAGCTCAGCGGAGCCGAGGATGTCTACACCAGCCTGGGGCAGCTGCGGGCCCCTTAGCCTTTCTGCTTCCAAGCAGTGGCTGTCCCAGCAGGGGACTTGGCTACACTGTGCCTTTCTGATCAGCCTGACCGCCCGCGTGAAACCGGAGCACCTAAGCGGACGAGGCCTGGGAGTGGGTGTGGCTGGAAAGACCTCTAGGGCTGGTTACATGCCAGCTGGGTGGAGCAGACCCACTGTGTGGAGACGCCTGTTCCAGGCTGGTTCCTGAGACTGTGTGTGTGAGTGTGTGTGTATGTGTGTGTTGCGCGTGACGAGAGAGGGAGAGTGCACGAGAATCTTCTGAAGTGTGGACCTGGGGAGTTGAGCGTTTCAAGGGGAAGAAGCTGCAAGATCGACTTTTTCCCAAGTTAATTCATCTCTCCTGCCATGCTATGAGCTGCTGAGCTTTACAGGGGTAAGGACTATGATGGCAGACTCTTGCCGAGCCCTGGCCTTCCCGCAGGGCTGGGAGGCCTCTGCAGGGAGAAAGGAAGGGTCAGAGTGGCCTTGGATGCCCCCAGGCGCGCATGTGTCTGAAAACTCCCCGGCCCAGCTGCTGCAGAAAAAATTCCATTTCTGGGAAGAGGAGGACTCCTTTCCAGAGCCAGTAACCCCGTGACCATCGGGTGCTGTGGCCCAGGGGTTGTACTTGTCTCCGGCTGAGTACCTCCTGTGGGCCCCATCTGTGTCTCCCCAAGGCTGGGGTGCTGGGCCTCCCTCACCACCTAGCCGTAGTCCTGATCCCGTGGGAAAGGAGGTCTGCTGCCTGCTCTGGAAGAGGATGGGTAACTGATTGCCGTTCTTTGGACGCTTTTGAAATTCCCTTTCTAAACATGGAGCATTGGACCTGGCTGGTTTCTGTCAGAGCTGTGACCCTGGGCCTGAGGTGAATGGGAAGAGTTAAAATCCCCAAATCCTGAGTGTGTGTCCTGCCTTGTACATCAGCTGAGCTTCTTTCCGTAAGTCTGCTCTTCAGGGATTCTCTGGTGCTGGTGCTGGCGCAGGGATTTTGTTCCAAAGGCTGGGAAAGGCTGTCCAAGCTGCTGTCCCAGCCTCTCCTGGGGCAGGTTCTCTTCCTGTTGGGTCTTCCCTGGGTGTCTGTCCTGTGCTGAAGAAGTCTGTGTTCTTGCCTTTGTGCTTCCTCGCTGTCAGTCTTCTGAATCTCAGAACTCCGCTTTGCCAGAACCGAGGGGCGCAGGTATGCTTACCATGTGGTTCGCCAACCTTCTGCCGCCCCCCATAGGAGTGAGCGAGCCCCTCACAGACCTGCACCCTGGGTTGTCTCTCGCTTTCAAAAATGGTTCCTAGTGAATGCTTTAAAAAAAAAAGTCACAAAATGGAAGTTTCCCCCCGGGGTAGAAAACAGGAGGAAGTGCTGCTGTGATCGGGAGCACAAGGGGCCCTCCACAGGGGGGACCCTACCTCAGCATCGCTGCCTTAACCCAGGCCTTTCCGGGGCTGGGAGGGAGGGCGATCCTCTCCCCCGCTCTGTGTGCCCTGGAGGCGGGGACCCTACAGCATTTGTGAGCCGCTCCGTTGGGGTACACTGCCACTCAGGACTCGTGTCCTATTGACCTTCTCAGTTTGCACACACTAGATGGAACCTTGTCCTCAGGAGCTAACCGGTGTGAGAGACTGGGTGGCAGAGCGGCAGCCGGGTGTAGCTGCGCGGCAGGTCTTTTCGTGGTGTCCCCTTCCCTCCTCGTCCCAGTGTGGGCGTCGTCTTCCTCTGTCCTCAGAAGTGGAACAGAGCACTGAGCCCTTCTGGGGTCCTTCCCCCCATCATTTCCTGAGCCTGTGGGGACCCCCCGCAGGTGAAGGCAGAGGGCTCCAGGTGCTAGCCAGGAAGGCCATGTGCAGGAGGAAAGGGGATGCTCAGACAGGACAGGTGTGGCGAGACACCCAGGCCCTGGCCTCGGCTGCCATTTGGACACTGCAGGAGGGGCGTCTCTCCCAAGCTCTACCCTGAGGGTAGGCCTCAGCCGACCTGACCAAGCTTTTCTGACTGAGCTGGTTGAGTTCCAAGAACTCTCCTTGCCCTCTTTCAGATTGCCATGTTTTCCCACACAGCATTGCCACCCCCATTCCCATCAGGCTTGTCACAGAGTGTGAGGTGTGACCCATGACCGAAGCCTGGGACGGCTTGGTAGGAGTGTCCCGCCCCCTTCCGCATGAGGCCCCAGCTTTCCAGGCCCGGCTCCTGTCACAAACCCACCCGCTGGGTCAGTCGAGAGTGGTTTTCCATGGTCGTGCCCCCTCCATGCCCCTTTCCTTTCCAGAGACCCAATGTGGCCAAATCTAAACAAGTGTGGCCCATGTGGACCAGCAGCCTGAAGTCCGTCTGCTCACTAGTTTCAGTGTTGGGGCAAACGGTGACTGCGCAGCTTGCTTCTCAGAGGAATCAGGCGGACTTAACCTAACCGTGGAGGGTAAGGCTTAGAGGAAGCCACGTCCACAGCACGTGCCAGGGCCTGTCCCACTCCAGACTAGTCTGAGAGTCAGCCCGCCATGGTGCCTGGTGTCAGCACCAACACAAGCCATGCCAGAATCTGCCCACCTGCCAGGTTCAGTTCTTTAAGGTGCCTCTTCAGGGACACGGTGTGTCTCTCTGATTGGGCTTCTCAATCAAAAGCCTGATGTTCTCGTCCCTCTTATAGGGGGAGCTTTGGACACAGGACCAGTTCGGTAAAGGGTCAGGTAAGGGTTTCCTTTCTGCACATTGTAGAGGGGACGCTCTGGAGGCCCGTGGGTCCTTTGCTAGAGTGCGTTTGCCTTCAGTTAACCTGGGACCTTCCGTTAGTTCCCTCCTTCCTCCCAAAGATTTTTGTGTACATGTATGAATTCAGCTCTGTTAACAGTGGCCCAGGACGTTTTTTTGTACTGACAGGGGCGGGGTCTCAGGGCATTGATTTCCTGGGGAGTGGACCCGTGCAGTTCTGCCCCTCCCCGCTTCTGAGTCCAGCTTAGCGTGTTAGTGGGGCGGCCCCTCGAACAGCGGGCCTGCGTGGGCTGGCCCAGCCAGGACAAGTGTTTGAGAAATGCGAGCCCATTTCCCCATCGGCTCTTCAGTTGGTTCCTTAACTGTTACTGTCCTTCAACTGCTTTTTTTTTTTTTTTTTTTTTTCTGAAATGGGGGGCTTGCTTTTACCTTTTTCCTTTTTTTTTTTAAATGCCAGTAAATATCTGCATATTCAACCACAGGAGAAGTGGGAGGGTCTGGCCAGCTGTCCCGGGAGCAGACTCTCCCCTCTCTCCCTCCCATGAGCTTTGCTTATAATTACCCCAAGTTTGCTGTGATCCCCTTTCAAGATACCATTTGGAGGGGAGGAGGTCTGCTTCCCACTGTGACCGGGCTATGGGATTCTGACTACCTTGCTTCATGATTTGATAAATTTGTTGTATTCAAAAACTTGAAATGTAGGACGCCATTAAGTGTCTGTTTATATTTTTGGAATATTTGTATTACTTACAATTAATTAATAAAAGCGAGGTTTTTTAAAACCTACCCAAGATGGGGGCTGCCTGCCTACCCTGTTGTGTACTGGGGCTGGTGGGTCACGGTGAAGCTGAAGCACTCACGCGGAACAAGCCCTGGGCTTCCAGTCAAGGTTACAGGAGTCGAATCCATTCGTTTTCCCATGGCTCCCATTTGGAGGCAAATCCGTTGCTGTCCAGGTGCTTAACAAGCACCTTGGTGTCCTGTTGACTGCTGGGTCTGAGCCAGACTCCCTAAGCAAACTAAGGTTTTGATTCTCATGTCCCATTCTGATCTTCCCAAGCCCAGAGACCTGGGTCAGAGCCCAGCATGGTTTGTGGTACACAGGCACTGGGCTGGTGAAGACCCGCCTGACTCCTTTTACCCCTCTAAGCTGCTCAGGGAGGCTCCGGCAGCCCGGACCTCCAGGCGCAGGTAGCAGGCAGCTCCAGCCTCTGCCTGCTGTCATCAGCGTAATGCGTTCATATCTACAATATGGCAAATTTCATATCCTCCCTGTCTCTTTTTGCATTATTGATGGACTCTACACTTAAAAAAAAAAATCAATGGATCAGGGCGTGGAGCTGGAGTTAAAAGAAGCCCTTAAAAGTCCACTCTCCTTGTTTTTGCTGCTTTGAATAAGAACAGATAAAGCTTTCCCTCTGGTTTGAATAAGTCAAGCCCGTGATTGGCCAGGACTAGGAAAACGCAGTAAAGATGCAAACACAAGCAAATATAACCCGGAGTCTGTGCAGCCATTAGGGTGAGCCAGCCGGACCTGGAGGTGCTGCTTTGGGGTAGTTCTCCGGTGCTGCTCCTGCCACTTCACCAGAAAACAGACAGAAGGTAAGGTGGCTCGCTTATGGCTGTTCCTCAGTTGAACAATCTTACTGGATGAAGGAGAAGAGCAGGAGGTGGAAACTACTTTGGCTTTGGCTTTTGGGTTGAGGCTTTTAAAGGATTCAACGTGGAGTTTGTGGCCAATTTTGTAGACTTCCTGGTGAGACTTCACAGAGGCCATTCTTAGCCCCCTGAAGGGGTCAGACACATTTTTAAAAGTGGGAAAGGCAAGGTGGAAGTGGAAACTAGCTTTCTCTGGGGACCAACCACAGGGGCACCTCTGAGAGGAAGGAATACCAGCTCCAGGGATCTAGAGGATACTGAATTAGCAAAATAGGGCTTGGGAAGGGAGAGACCCAGCTTGGGGGGGGGCGGGGTTTTGGGATTGTAGATGGAATTGGGTTTTCTGGGTGTCTCGGTGTGCTAAGAACACCCCTCAGAGCACATTCTCCTGCCTTTGGGGTTCCCGGCTGTGTGAGCTCCTTTCCAATTTTGAAGTCTGCTTTTGGTCTCGGAGATTCAGTTCTAATTAATGTCAGTTGGTTTGGCTTTTACCAAGTTGACGCTTCTGCTGTCTCCAAGGAATGAATGCATTGGCCCTAGTCCTCTTTCCCTAGTCAGGCCATGCGTATGCCTTTAATGTCTGAAGTCTAGGGTTTGCAGAAAATCCAAACATTTCCTGGCAGTTCAGAGCAGCACAGGGTGGGGCTGTGTAAGTTATTGAATTAAGTCCTCAAACGCTGGCCGCTCCAAACCATTGCTCTGCTTTCGTCCTCTTAGCAGCACACAAAGGGAGTTGGCTCTTTTTGTTTTGTTTTATTCTTTGCCAAAGTCCACACTAGATAATGGCACATACTCTGCAGACCTGGTTTCAAGAGAAGAATGGGCAGATAGGCCTGTTTTTGTGCGCGTGCCTGTGTGCAGAGGATTGAACCCGGGACCTTGAATATGCAGGGGAAATGGCCTGACCTGCACTCCCAGCCCTACGCATTTCCCTAACAAGTGCCGTGTGCCTCCCAAACGGCAAAACTGCATACCGTCCTTCCTGGGTACATTTTTAAAGTCCTATGTAAACCCATCCCATCATTTTCCTTTTACCTCTTGGGAGAAACTAGTGTTTATGATGCACATTGTCACAAGGAAAGCTCCTTGGTAGCAGGAATTACTGAAGGAGATGACATAAAGTTCATAGGTGACCTGGACATACACATGTTCCCAATAAACCACACCACACACCATGACTACAGAGAGCCCTGAACCCACACAGACTTCCCTTTACCACTTCCTCGTCTGCCAGCCCTGTCTTGCTCAGGCCCATGGAACTGGAGACTTTTTGTGTAGTGGGGGGAAGGACCCATCTGCCCACTGACTGGCAAGCCCAGGCCACACCTACCTTCCTCTGCCAAGGCCCTGCACCCCTGGCCCCAACCCCAGCTGAAAGGCCCAGGGAATATATTAGTCATATAACAAAGGCAGAAAGTGTAGAGCCATAGTTCACTTAAAAAAAAAAAAAAAAAGCCGGGCATGGTGGTGTACGCCTGTAATCCCAGCACTCAGGAGGCTGAGGCAGGAGGATCCTTGCCAGTTCCAAGACCAGCTTGGGCTACAAAGTGAGGTCACAGCCAGCCAGAACTGCAGAGCGAGATCGTGTCTCAAAAAGACAAAAAAAAAAAAAAATCTCTAAAGAGGTGACATGAGGGGACCCTGAAAGCAGAGATCTAGGAAGAGTAGGGACCAAGAAGGTGGTAGAAAGTTACTCAGTTTGCAAATAGTTTTTCTGATCAGGTTTTCTCCCTACGTTGCCACAGAATTTAGATGAGCCTGTGAAGCAGCTCAGTATGCCACAGTGGCTGAAAGCACAGATTTTAAGATGGGATGCGGATCTCATTCTGCTGTGTGCCCTCGGGCAAGTTCTTTAACCTCTCTAAGCCTCAACGTTATTACAGTCTGAGATGAAGAAAATACGCTCACCTGAAAATTAAATGAGATAATGTACACAAAACGATAATGTATGCTTAACACATTTACCACACCCTGCCCCCTGGGCCTCTCCTAGGCGCTTACAAAGGAAGAGGTGGGTTTAGAAGCAGGACTTGCCAGTGGGCCCAAGCCAGCCAAGATCACTGTGAACTTGGTCAGGTGGTTTCCCTGTCCTGATGAAAAGGTGTGGGTGTGCACAGCACAAGGACGTGGCGGGATGGCGAGTGAGACTGGGAACTGACTGAGGGGAACTCTGGGTTGATGCCCAGCATGAGGGTCATCACCTCTTGCTCTGTGATGTTTCAGTCCTGGGAGGACAAGCAGCATGTCTCTAAGCAGCGCCTTCAGGGCTGTGGGCAACGACCCTGGGATCATCATCTGGAGGATCGAGGTGAGCTGATGCCCTCCTGACCTGTGCTGTCTGCGGGCAGAATCTGGCTGCCAGTGCCTGAGAGATAACCGCCTGCCAGCCCTCCTGAGTCTGCGGTTTTAGAGCAGCATCAGAGTGCACACTTCCCCACCCTTGTCCTCTCCCTGGTACAGCAGGTGGGTGGAAGGTGGGAGAGAACCCTGGAAATCAGTTCTCTGAGTCAAGTTTAGCTTGTTCTTTATCCCGCCATCCACTCCGAGAGTCTACGTTGTCAGTTAGTGTCCTAGAAGATGGGTGGGGCTCTCTCAGGAGGCCCTCAGATATGCCCAGCAGAGAAATGGAACATAGGATGTCTCCCACTGGACTCTGGCTTCTACAAAGTGTGGACAGAAGCAGCTGGGCGTGGTGGTGCACGCCTGTAATCCCAGCGCCCCGGAGGCTGAGGCAGGAGGATCGTTGTGAGTTTGAGACCAGCCTGGATACAAAATGAGCTCAAGTCCAGCCTGAACTGTATAGTGAGACCCTGTCTCAAAAACACACACACACACGCACACAAGTGTGGGCAGAGATGTAGACCAGATGGGGCGTTGCTCATCCCTTCCCCACCCAGGGCATACTTCCCTCAGAGTGACTGTGACCCTGGAGCTCCGAAACTCCCTACATGCTCCCTCTGAAGCTCCGGGGTGGGTAGCCCCACCCCCACATGAGGACACGTCCACTCCTATCCCAGTCATTTGCTGCTGTGTAAAACCAGCCGTGAGGCCTCCCTTCTCTCCCCTTAGTTAGGAAGGGTGGGCACCACCCTCAGCCAGGCTCTCAGAGCTTGGAGAGACCCAGCTGCTTCCATTCTTTTGAAGTCTCCTACTTCACTTAAAAATGAGCAGGTACTGAGGTGGGGTTGCAGAAATTGTAACTGCATTTAATCTTTCTACATTGTACCTACCTACTGCACATGGAACACACCCAGTATGCCTGCAGGTTTTCCTCACTTGGAGAGTGATGAAAACTTACGTCTAAGGCTGTGTGGACGGCCCTCCCGGGACCAGCAGAACACGCAGTGACAAATCAGGGCCCCAGCCCAGACTCCAAAAACGGGACACACAGCCTGGAGCCTGGCACCTGCAGGCACTCGAGGCTACCGGCTTCCCCAACTCCATGCTCCCTCAGAGCAGGCCTGGGCAGCCGCAGGTGCTCAAGACGCATGAGCACCGGGGGCCTGGCTGCAGGGGCTGCAGATGGGGTGCTTGACAGTTCACACCCTCCTCTTTCCCCTGCCAAGGACTGCAGGGGCCATAAGGCTCCACACAGCATGGTGAGAGGAGACGAGCAGGCTGTGGAGGAGGACAGGGAAAGGAAAACCGGGCAGGACCCGGATCCGGACCCAGGGTTCTGCGGGCAGCGCTCGCGGCAGCCAGAGCAGCAGCCACATGAACCCTGTGCGCTGGGGACACCTCCCTTCTGGCACCTGTGCCAAGGACAGTTGAGGGAGGCACATGGCGGGAGGAGAGGGGGAACGTGGCCTCTGCACATCCCTGTCCTTGCAGAAAATGGAGCTGGCACTGGTGCCCCTGAGCACCCATGGCAACTTCTACGAGGGCGACTGCTACATTGTCCTCTCGGTGAGTACCACCCCTTTCCCCGCCTTCCCTGCAGGCTTCTCCCCCGGGAGCCAGTTCCTGGGCTTTGCTGAGCGATCTGCTGGTAAGAGAAGAACAAGGGTTCCTGGTATCAGTCTCGGCTCTTGCCCAGTGCTGGGTAGAGTGCGCGTCCAGTCCGACTGTGCAAGGTCATTGTTCGTCCTGAGGCAGCACCCAGCGGGCATGGGGCCCTCAGCAAATGCCCATGAGTAGCACTTATCCCTCCCAGGGCGCAAGCACCGCACTAAGAGGGTGTGGGGGAGGCTGAACCTAAAGGCTGGCTGTGGCATCAGAGAGCTCATCCTAGTGCAGGAAACAGTTTCTCCCACGAACAGCACTGATAGGGCCGCACAGGCGGACACCCCAGTTGTGCTTGAGCAGGCATACAGCTGGGACCTGAAGGGTGAGTCTGCAGCCCCTTTGGGGAGAGGCGCCCTGGGTTCTCCACTTATTTTAGGAATAACCAGCTGTCAACTTTCCCAAGTGTGGAGAAGAATTTGAGCTACCAAAAGTCTGAGTCAGAATAGCAGGTCTGCACAGGGGCCAGAGCAGCTCTGTGCCCCAGTCCAGGGGCAGAGAAGGGCTGGGGCCCTATAAGGCAGGACGCAAGTATGCCTGCAGGTTTTCCTGCAGGCAACCCACTGTGTGCTGCGTTCCCCCCATGCTGGGGGCCCAGCAGCAGAGGGGAGGGGAGCCGGGCCCTGACCTGGTTTTCCTGGCTGTGCCAGACCCGGAGAGTGGGCAGCCTCCTCTCCCAGAACATCCACTTCTGGATTGGGAAGGACTCCTCTCAGGACGAGCAGAGCTGCGCGGCCATCTACACCATCCAGCTGGATGACTACCTGGGGGGAAGCCCCGTGCAGCACCGAGAGGTCCAGTACCACGAGTCCGACACCTTCCGTGGCTACTTCAAGCAGGGCATCATGTGAGTGGTGGGGACACACAGAGCAAGGACAGAAACGGCAGACTACCGAGGGGGATCGCAGCGGGCCAGAACCCACAGACAGGAAGCAGGCCAAGGAAGGCGAGGCAGAACGAAGCTCTCACTGGCGTCTATCAGAGTAACGCAAATTACAGAGCGGGGTGGCACCAAGCCAGGCTGGCACCAAGCCAGGCTGTGGGGAAGTGGGAGCCTGGTGTACTGCCGGTGGGAGTGGGGCCTGCACTTCAGCCTGGTGTCGGTGCCACTAAAACAAATCCCACTTATGGGCGTGTATCTCAAAGAAACCCTCACGTCCCCGGCTCTGTAGGAGTGTACAAACTAGAATACACAAAACAATGATTCATGGTGGCTGAGCGCTGTGGGAAACATCAGTGTCCTCACCAGGAGACTGGGCACAGGCACCAGAAGCACAGACTAGACACTCGCCTCAGACACGGGGCCCGGTGAGCAAAGCGAGAAACACGGATATCAACCTGTGTTTTACAGCTGGGCGTGGTGGTGCACGCCTGTTATCCCAGCACTTGGGAGGCTGAGGCAGGAGGATCGTTATGAGTTCAAGACCAGCCTGGGCTACAAAGTGAGCTCAAGACCAGCCTGAACTGCATAGCGAGACCCTGTCTCAAAAAGACAAGAAAAAGAAAAAGACAGAATTCAGCCTGTGTTTTACAAATACAATGCACACGAGCAGCAGGACACGTTTTATTAGAACACAAATAAAGGGAACTCTTACACTGGGAGAACGGAAGCCTGAGATGGGAGGAGGGCGCGCAGACTGCAGGGGAGGAGAGGCAATGATAATGCTCCACCTACTGAGGAGTTTAACTCAGAGTCGTGCACTTGAGAATAAAACAGAAAGGGGAGTTCCAATAAGCTCGAGAACTCCGAGCCTGGGTCAGGGCCAGCTCCTTGCAGGTTGGCAAGTTTCACTGAGGACCTGCGGGGCCCAGGGCACCACCCACAGGAGCCCTGAAGACAAGCCCCCCGGCAGCAGGGTTGCAGCTGCCTTCCTGGAGTGTGGGACCCCTGGGTTGGAGCCTGGGCTGGAGTCTGCATCTGCAGAGGCAGGGGCGGCCCCTGGGGCAAGTGGTCGCAAGGCCGTGGTACCACTGCTCTTTCCGCCCCTGCCGGACTTCGGCCCCCTCCTCGCTGCACACCAACAGTTCCCAGGACAGACTGTGGGGCGGCAGTTACCTGGAGGCTGCTGCTGTCATTCAGAGCTGTCTCCCGGAACCGAGCATGCAGCAGGTGCTCCCTGAATAATGGGTGTTTTCCTTAGCTATAAAAAAGGGGGTGTGGCCTCTGGGATGAAGCACGTGGA
Source organism: Dinomys branickii (assembly GCA_004027595.1). Lineage (NCBI taxonomy): Eukaryota > Metazoa > Chordata > Mammalia > Rodentia > Dinomyidae > Dinomys > Dinomys branickii. The sequence continues at coordinate 104,624 of PVLD010002851.1, forward strand.
GACGAACACCTACGATGTGAAGAGGCTGCTACACGTGAAGGGGAAGAGAAACATCAGGGCCACTGAGGTAGGTCCCGTCCCCGCACTGTCCCGGGTGAAGGACTTCTCTGCCCAGGACTGAAGAATCTTTCTGAGTTGTGTCTACCACCCCTTCGCAGGTGGAGGTGAGCTGGGACAGTTTTAACCGAGGTGATGTCTTTTTGCTGGACCTGGGGAAAGTCATCATCCAGTGGAACGGTCCGGAAAGCAACAGTGGGGAACGCCTGAAGGTCTGTCCCTCGCATAGGGCTCTGTGCTCGGCCTCAGGCCTTGTCCTGAGGGAGGACCCTGGTGCCTTTTACCCTTTCTTTCCATGATGACGCCCAAGATTCAAGGTGGGCCCCAGCCTTTGAGCAGTCTCTGTCCTTTTTGTTCACTTGTTTTATCTGGTTTGGTTTGTTTTTTTGAGACAGGGCCTCACCCTGTAGCCCAGGCTGTCCTTAAACTTGCAGCGATGCTCCTGCCTCAGCCTGCCGAGTGCTGGGATTACGGGTGTGCGCCACCGCACCCCATGAGCAGGCTCTGTCTTGCAGACAGGTCAAGCGCAAGACTCACCTTAGGGTTTCTCAGCATCAGAATAACCCTGTGCCTGGGTTCCCGGATGCTCCCGACCAGAGCCTCCACGCAGAAAGGGGCCCAGGTGAGCCGAAGTCTCCTTGGCTCCTTCGACAGGCTATGCTTCTGGCAAAGGATATTCGCGACCGAGAGCGAGGGGGCCGAGCTGAAATAGGGGTGATCGAGGGGGACAAGGAGGCCGCCAGCCCGGAGCTGATGACTGTCCTTCAGGACACCCTTGGCCGACGCTCTATTATCCAGCCTGCCGTCCCTGACGAGATCGTAGATCAGCAGCAGAAGTCAAATACGATGCTGTACCAGTGAGTAGCGAAACTTGGATGTCAGTCGGTAGCTGGTGGAGGAAAACACCCCCTAGAAAACCAGGCGTTCAGTATGGCTCCTTGTTTTGGATGCAGCAGCCTGGCGTGTGTGTGTGTGTGTGTGTGTGTGTGTGTTCCCATGGCCTTCACAATGAGCTATATTCCCAACTCTGTTTTGTATATTTTATTTTGAGATGTGGTCTCACTAGGTCAGTTAGTTGCCTGGACTGGGTTTGAACTTCAGATCTTCCTGCCTCAGCCTCCCAGAGAGTCACAGGGTTACAGGCATGTGCTACCATGCCTGGCTACTTGGTCCTTTTCAAATTCAGCTGCTAGACCAGAGACACCCCCACTCCTCCAGAGCCAACTGTGTTCTGCTCTTGTAGCAATTCTCCTGACCTCTTCAGGAGACCTTTCCTATACTGTGGTCCATACATGCCCAGGGAGGGGGAAAGGATTCAGTTTGGGGTAGAGAGGGACGAAAGCTTCCTCCAGAAAAGATTATCTTTATATTCCTGTGTGGGTACAAGCTGTGTATGTTTTAAGAAGTAAAAAAGCTGAGCCGGGCGTGTGGCGCACGCCTATAATCCCAACATTAGGAAGGCTGAGGCAGGAGATTCGAGACCAGCCTGGGCTACAAAGTGAGCTTGAGGCCGGCCTGAACTGCATAGCGAGACCCTGCCTCAAACAGACCAAAAAAACAAACAAACAAACAACAACAAACAAAAAAAAAACATAGGCATTCCAACACTTGGGATTACAGGCTGAGGCAGGAAGATCACTGTGAGTTCGAGACCAGCCTGGGCTACAAAGTGAGCTTGAGGCCGGCCTGAACTGCATAGCAAGACCCTGTCTCCAAAAGACAAAAAAAAAAAAAAAAAGTTAAAAGCTACCCACACTCAAGCGCCGAGGTGACCACAGGGCGCTTTCCAGAAAAGCAGGTATGTGCTAAGCTCTCCCTTTCTCTAGTGTCTCCGACTCAGCTGGGCAGCTGGCAGTCACAGAGGTGTCCGCGAGGCCGCTGGTGCAGGACTTACTGAACCATGACGTAAGTGGAGCTTGAGGCCCCCTGTCGGGCGATAGCCAGTCCTGGTAGCAGAAGCAGACCCTGGGCAAATCCTTCCTTCTGGTCTTGAGCAGCCATAACCACCTCTATCTCTGCCTGCGGCAGGACTGCTACATCCTGGACCAAGGTGGAGTCAAGATATACGTGTGGAAAGGGAAAGGAGCCACGAAGGTTGAGAAACAGGCGGCCATGTCGAAAGCTCTGGTAGGAGCGGCAGACAGACGTGCAGTAATTCTGCCAGCATCATTTCAGAGGTGCACAGGGGGGCGTTCTAAGCATCTGGGCCTAGAACATTGTGGTAATGTACATAGACTTCAAAGTCAGACAGATACAAAGTGGGCTTCAAATCCAGTTATATCTTTTTCTTTCTTTCTTCTTTTTTTTTTTTTTTTTTTTTTTGTCTTTTTGACACAGGGTCTCACCGTGCAGTTCAGGCTGGCCTTGAGCTCACTTTGTAGCCCAGACTGGTCTTGAACTTGCAAAGATCCTCCTGCCTCAGCCTACCGAGTGCTGGGATTACAGGCGTGCACCACCATGCCTGGCCTGGCCAGTTATATTATGTTTTTCATCTGATTGTTCTAAGGAACACTACCAAACACCACTGAGCCCCAATTTTTAATCTGACCACAACGTTGATACCCATCTCCAAAAAAAAAAATCCATCTTCCAGGGTGACGGTCATGAGGATTAAATACCACTTGTAAAGCACTCAGAACAGTACTTGGCACACAGCACCTGCCCCATAATAGCTGACTACCACCACTGAAGGGAATGTTGCATCAAGGTTAACGGTCCTGTCCTCAAAGACCTCATGATACTTGTGCAGACACAGCAGATGACCCAAGCAAGCTGTACTTATGAAGCGATAAATGAGCAAGTGTCTGTGTCTGAAGGTTGGCAGTTATGGCCAGTGCTGAAAGCACACAGCTCAGGTCCTGCCAAAACAGCGATAACCTAATCACAGCAGAAGTCAAAATGTTCCACTTACTTTCTGAGGCAGGTAACTTGGTAGTCAGATGGACGTGAGTTAGAATTGGTTCTTTTTTTTTTGTCTTTTTGAGGCAGAGTCTCCCTATGCAGTTTAGGCTGGCCTTGAGCTCACTTTGTAGCTCAGGCTGGTCTTGAACTACCAGCAACCATCCTCCTGCCTCAGCCTCCCAAATGCTGGGATTACAGGCATGTGCCACCACGCCCAGCTGTTAGAATTGGAACCTGACTCCCAGAGGGAAGGAGGGATCCTACCAACTGTTTTGAAGAGGTGGATTGCCTGAAGCCAGGAACTTGGTGTGTCCCAACTGATCCACTTTTGCATGGGTTGGGGTGCAGGGCTTCATCAAGATGAAGGGCTACCCCAGCAGCACCAACGTGGAGACTGTCAGTGACGGTGCCGAGTCAGCCATGTTCAAGCAGCTGTTCCAGAAGTGGTCAGTGAAGGAGCAGACCACAGGCCTGGGGAAAACATTCAGCATTGGTAAAATTGGTGAGATTCTCCTCCAGAGTCCTCTTCCTGTCAGCTCTAAGAAGACAGGCACGGGTGTTTCTTCTTACTTGGGTTTTCCCACCCCCGTCTCCACAGCTAAGGTTTTCCAGGACAGGTTTGACGTGACTGTGCTGCACACCAAGCCAGAGGTAGCTGCCCAGGAGAGGATGGTGGACGATGGCCTTGGGAAAGTGGAGGTGAGCTAGGGAGAGCAGCCTGGCCCCTCTCGGCTGCTCCTCCTGCTATGCTGGAGGGCGGGTCATTCCGTCTGTTTGCTTCTTTCCCCCTATTCTGAAAGAGGCTTCTGGCGGGGCGTAGTGGCGTATACTGTAATCCCAGCACTTGGGAGGCTGAGGCAGGAGGATCATTGCAAATTCAAGACCAGCCTGGGCTACAAAGTGAGCTCAAGGCCAGTCTGAACTATACAGCGAGACCCTGTTTCAAAAAAACCAAAAAACTAAAAACAAAACCAGATCAAAGAGTCTTCTAAGGAGATAGGCTGTCCCCAGAACGCTTCCGGGAAGCAAAAGGCACCTCCCTGCATGGGCTATCAGTAACTCCCCCGCACATGTATTCAAATCATCGCTTGGCCTGCAAGGAACCAGCGTACACCAGGGTGCACCTGACCGGGACAGCCCAGTCTCAGGATTCAAATCATGCAAATGCGATGAGCCCTGAGCCCTGGCGGGGGAGAAAGGAAGGTGGAGGGGTCCGGGGAGGGAATGTTAGCGCCTCGGCCATCCCGTTCCCTGTGAAACAGGGTCCGCTTCCCTTGGCAGCGCGCTCTGAGCGGGGCGCCCACCTCAGGGGAACTGTGTCTCTCGTGCCAGGTCTGGCGAATTGAGAACCTCGAGCTGGTGCCCGTGGAGCGTCAGTGGTACGGCTTCTTCTATGGCGGAGACTGCTATTTGGTTTTCTACGCGTATGAGGTGAACGGGAGGCCGCATTACATCGTATACATCTGGCAGGTGGGCCGGGGGCAGGGTCTCAGCTTGGGCTCGAGTTCTCCCTGGGCTCCCCAGCCGGTGGGACCATCACGCCCCTCTCGCCGCGGCAGGGCCGCCACGCCTCCCGGGACGAGCTCGCAGCCTCAGCGTACCAGGCCATGGAGCTGGACCGGCAGTTTGACGGAGCCCCGGTGCAGGTTCGGGTCAGCATGGGGAAGGAGCCACGCCACTTCATGGCCATCTTCCAAGGAAAGCTTGTTATCTTTGAGGTAAGGACCCCTGCATGAAACTGTAGCCTGAGCAGGAGCTCAGAACAAACAGGTAGGAAGCTGCCCTAGAGATGAGGCGGTGTGGGGCGGGCTAGGGTGGGAAGCTGGGTTTGAGTTATATACACACAAAGAAAGGGGTGAATCCCAAGTGCCTGGAGCCTCAAGTCCAAAGCAGTCTAATTCAAGTTCAAGTTTTCATAAATTGGCCCCCACGACCTGTGCAGGGCATTACCCGCCACTCCAGACCTACGCCCTCCTCTCCAGTCAGGTGGGTCTCCTCTCTCGACATTGCGTGTACAGATCTTGCCCCGCCCCTCAGAGGTGCCCTTCAACGTGAGCCGCACGTCTGAGCGGCTTTCGCATCCTGGAGGCACAATAACTGGACACTCACAGTCCCAAGGAGAAAAGGTTTATGTTGGCTCACAGTTTGTAGAGACTTCAGTCCATAGTCTGCTGGCTTCAAGGCAGGGCAGCATGGCGGAGGGGCATGGCAGGGAAGCAGGAAGCAAGAGAGAGCAAGGAGAGGGGACAGGCCCTCCAGGCCGCGCCCCCAGGGAGGCACCTCCTGGGAGCAGGCTCCAGCTCCCACGACCAGTGGACGAGTGCACTGGAGTATCACATCCTGTGATCACCTCCCAAAAGCCCCACCTACCAGTGCGTGAGGCTTTGTGTGGAACATCCTGATACAAACCATAACGTCCTGCTTCTTCCATGAAGCCCTGACTGAAGCACTAGGAGACAATGCACAATGTTACATGCTGGAGAATCACACAAGCCTGGGGTTTAAGTCCTACTCCTGTCATTTACTAGCCAGGTTTCTGTATTTTTTTTTCTTGTCTTTTTGAGACAGGGTCTCACTATGCAGTTCAGGCTGCCCTTGAACTCACTTTGTAGCCCAGGCTGGCCTCAAACTTGCAAACAATCCTCCTGCCTGTGTTGGGATCACAGGCGTGTGCCACTACACCCGGTTTAGCCAGGTTTCTAAATCTGTTTCCTCCTCTACCTGTGGAGTAATGCCTACTTCACAGAGTCCTTGTGAGGATCACTGAAGTGTGAGGCACCAGTCACAGAGCCTGCCTGCGACGAAGTCCTCAGAATGAGAGTTGATGTGGACAGGCAAGGTAGCATATCTGTAACCCCAGCACTTGGGAGGCTGAGGCAGGAGGTTTACTAACCTGGACTGCCGGAATATATAATGTAATCGGGAGGGAAGGAAGGAAAGAAGGAAGGAAGGAAGGAAGGAAGGAAGGAAGGAAGGAAGGAAGGAAGGAAGGAAGGAAGGAAGCTGAGACAGGAGGTTTACTAACCTGGACTGCCGGAATATATAATGTAATCAGGAAGGAAAGAAGGAAGGAAGCTGAGGCAGGAGGTTTACTAACCTGGACTGCCGGAATATATAATGTAATCAGGAAGGAAAGAAGGAAGGAAGCTGAGGCAGGAGGTTTACTAACCTGGACTGCCGGAATATATAATGTAATCAGGAAGGAAAGAAGGAAGGAAGGAAGGAAGGAAGGAAGGAAGGAAGGAAGGACAGGGAGGACAGGGGAAAGAAGGGGAGGGAAAGATAGCAGGAAATATTATTGGTACCAAAACCCCAGCTCACCCTGACCCTTTGCAGTTAGCACAGGAGCTCCTGAAAGGCAAAGACGGTGCCGGATTCACCCACACTCCCCTAACGACAGCCAGGGGCTCACACGGTGCCGTGTAGATCTGGACCCTGCTTGTCTCCCTCTCTCCAGGGTGGGACTTCTAGGAAGGGAACTGCCGAGCCTGACCCTCCAGTAAGACTCTTCCAGATTCAAGGAAACGACAAATTTAACACCAAAGCGGTGGAGGTTCCAGCCTTTGCCAGCTCCTTAAATTCCAACGATGTCTTCCTGCTTCGCACACAGGCAGAGCACTACCTGTGGTACGGCAAGGTAGGAGGCTGCCCCGCAGTCGGATGGGCCCCGCAGCCAGCCCTTTGCCCTCTCGTCCCGCACCTTTGTTCTGGTCAGCTGGGTCACAGGAACTGAAGAGTAAAGAACAGACTGGTGCTGTTCTCAGAGAGAAGAACCTTTTTCCTAAAGAGCTTTCAAAGGAACTGTCAACACTGGCCACAGTCTGGCCTCCATTAGAAACTCACTGACATCTCTCTTTACAGCGGGAGATATCACACACATTTCTACACTCGTGAGGGCTGGATAGGTCCATGCTCCCATGTGAGCTTCGAGGTGTGTAACAGGACAAACAGGTGCTAATACAGGACAAACACACAACTAAGGTGACACTGTCAATTCCTTAGACCTTTTGAAAGCACTAAAATGAAAAGCCAGGTGTAGTGGTGCACGCCTGTAATCCCAGCACTCAGGAGGCTGAGGCAGGAGGATTGTTGTGAGTTCAAGACCAGCCTGGGCTACAAAGTGAGTTCAAGGCCAGCCTGAACTGCATAGCGAGACCCTGTCTCAAAAAGACAAAAAAAAAATTTTTTTTTCTTTAAAAAGAATCAAAAATAGATACTAAAATTCCAGCTGAAGCTGAAGCAGAGGTGAGTCAGTGTGGATTTCAGCGTCTATCCCAGTTCTCTGCCAGCCTGCCCGCCTTCCCTCTTCCCAGCCCTAGAGAAAGCGCACCACCCCGTCCCGAGGTGGCGGCCAACTCTGACCTCACTGCCCTGGGCTGGCGTCTCAGGAGCCGCCCTTTCCATGGCGGTCGCCCTGTGACTCGTGTCTGTGCTCTCCTACCCTGCTCCCAGGGGTCCAGTGGGGATGAGCGGGCCATGGCCAAGGAACTGGCCACACTCCTCTGCGCCGGCACCGAAGAAACCGTGGCCGAAGGCCAGGAGTCGGCTGAGTTCTGGGAGCTGCTGGGAGGAAAAGCTCCCTACGCCAGTGATAAAAGGTACTGGGACACAGCCTCGTCTCTGCTTGGCTCCCTCCAGGCTACACAACTTTTTAAATTTTATTTTATTGGTGCATTGTAGTCTTTTGTTTTTTTGGTCTTTTTTTGAGACAGGGTCTCGCTATGCAGTTCAGGCTGGCCTTGAGCTCACTTTTCAGCCCAGGCAGATCTTGAACTCTCAAGGATCCTCCTGTCTCAGCCTCCTGAGTGCTAGGATGACAGGTGTATACCACCACGGCCCTGCTACTGGTGCATTTTAGATACTCATAATGATCACACCCATGAGAGGGAATTTGCACCTGTACATGATTATCTCACTGCTTTTCCCGTTCTCCTTCCCTCTTCCCCTCATTTACAAAAGCTGTTTCCATTTTTCCTTGCCCTTTCTTTCCTTTCCCCTTCCCCCCTCCCTTGTTCCCCTTCTCATTAGAACACTGTATCCTCATTTCCCAATATCCATTACACATTTTGGTCCTTATTTAAACTTTCAGTTTCTCACACCAGAGAAACAATGCAGTATTTAAACACATGTGTCTGATTTATTTCGTTTAATAATGTCTCAGATGCATCCATTTAGCTGAAAATGTCTCAAGCTTACCCTTATTCATGGCAGTGTAGTACTCCATTATATACAAAGACTACATTTTCTTTAGCCATTCATGAATTGATGAGCATTTGAGCTATTTCCAAGATTTAGCTACTACAAAGTGTGCATGAACTTTAAGATCCTTTTCAGCTGTTTTTTAAATGAGGATTATTTTAGGTTTTTTTTTTTTTGTCTTTTTGAGACAGGGTCTCGCTATGCAGTTCAGGCTGGCCTTGAGCTCACTTTGTAGCCCAGGCTGGCCTTGAATTTGCAACAATCTTCCTGCCTCAGCCTCCTGGGTGCTGGGATTATACCACCATGCCTGGCTCTTTTCAGTTTTAAAAACACGATTTCTCTGTGGCTCCATGCCTCTAGATGAACTGTCTTACAGACTACAGCAGGAAATCCTGGATGTCCAGTCCCGTCTCTTTGAATGCTCCAATAAAACGGGCCGGTTCATTGTCACCGAGATCACAGACTTCACCCAGGATGACCTGAACCCAAGTGATGTGATGCTCCTAGACACCTGGGACCAGGTAAGACCCAGGAACAGAACTCGCAGCAAATGGCAAAGACCCCCATAGTGTAGGGTGCTTGTGTGGTTTCTCCCCTGGAATGAGAGGTCCTGAACAGGCCCCAGGGTAAAACACTTGTCAGTGGAGACCAAAGGAAGAGCTTGCTTTTCCAAGGTCAGAGGAAAGAACGTTTAAAACCCACGGCCTTGGCAGCCTTCCCTCCTCACTTTGGGGAAATTGAGCCATCCTGTCAGCCGGCCCTTCTGTATCTGAGGGTCAGTGGCGACAGGTACCAAACCTAGAGAGTATCTGCCTTTTGGGGGCCAAGGGTGCAATAAGACACCCTCGAGACAGCCACTTCACGAGCCCTTTCCTGCAGCTTGGCGAGCGGGCTGAGCAGCTGGCTGTCACCGAGGTGCAGGGTCCCTGCTCTCGGAACTGACAGGCCTCTGGGAATGACCAGAGAAACTTCATCGCACTAGAACAGTACATACAAGGGGCAACAGGAGCACAAATTAATGGCATTTGACACAGTTTAGGGGCTCTATGAAGTCTTCCAGGTGCAGTCTCAAAGGATGTGTGGGCTTTCATTGGCAAAGAAAGATGGGGAAGACCTTCTGGGCAGAGGAAATACCACACATAAGATCAAGATAGGAATAGCCAGCCATGGTAGTGCACTCAGGAGGCTGAGGCAGGAGGATCGCTGCAAGTTGTTTGAGACCAGCCTGGGGTACAAAGTGAGCTCAAGGCCAGCCTGAACTGCACACCAAGACCCTGTGTCAAAAAGACAAAAAAAAATAAAGATAGGAAATATAATCAGGACAGAGGATGGAGTTAAGAAGCCGGCTAGAGATGAAGCTAAGTAGGATAGGCCCAACCTACCACATCAAGTTCAAGGTGAGTCCTTGGGCACAGTGTGTTTTAGATAGGTCTCTCCTGTGAGTACCAAAGCAGCCTAGAGTCTGGGAAGAGCTGCTGTGGTCCCCAAGATGTGCTCTGCAAGAAGTTAGGTCCGGGAACTGGAGTCCAGCGAGCGATCAGGTAGAGATGTAGGCTTGGGAGATACTAGTGACAATTGAAATCACAAATACCAAGCAGGTTCTGGGGAAAACTTTCTCCCTGCTCAACAAATGAGGCTGAGAACATTTTCTGAGGCTGTGCATTGTCACGGGAAGAGCTGGGCAGTGTTGTTGATTTAGTATGTGGCCTCTGGTACAAGCGCGTTAACAAATATTACGTCTGCACCCCAGGTGTTCCTGTGGATTGGAGCTGAGGCCAATGCCACGGAGAAGGAGAAGGCCCTGGCTACTGCCCAGGAGTACCTGCAGACGCACCCCAGCGGCCGGGACCCCGACACGCCCATCCTAATCATCAAGCAGGGCTTTGAGCCACCCACCTTCACCGGCTGGTTCCTGGCCTGGGACCCTCACATCTGGAGCGTAAGTGCAGACAGACTGGGCGGGAGGTTTCTGCCAGGGAGACGGAACTAAGAGGTTGGGGGCCAGCGGAGTAATGATTCAAGGGCCAAGCAAAACCTCCTCTTTCCCACTCCCTCCTTTTGACTTTTCTTACCCATCACAGTAAGTCCGGTGAGATCACTTACAGCTGTCTAAGCAGTGAGCAGCGTGAAATAATCCAGTTTACAGTGGTGGTGGGGAGCCGATGGCATCTGTGTTGTCTTTTAAAACAAAAAATGTTAACCTATGAGGTCTCCCCGCACCCAAAGTAAAATCTCAGCATTCAGGTTTAGTTGTAGTGTTGGCATTTTGAAATAGGTAAGTGAATTTTGGGTTGTAAATTGGACACTTGGCCTCCAATAGGTTCACCATCACTGGTTTTATTTATTTATTTATTTTTGTCTCTTTGAGACCGGGTCTCACTGTGCAGTTCAGCCTGGCCTTGAGCTCGCCATGTAGCCCAGGCTGGTCTCGAACTTGCAATGATCCTCCTGCCTCAGCCTCCTCAATGCTGGGATTACAGGTGTGCGCCACCACACCCAGCACCATGCCTGGTTTATACCATGTATCCTTGCTCATCACCAGCTTTCTGATTTTTTATAACTACCCTGATAGCCGATGCAGGTAATTTGCTTCCCATGTTATAGATGAGGGGGTTGGGAAGGTAGGAGGACAAGTTATTTGTCCAAGTCCCAATAATCCAGTAGAAAGAAGCCAGGTTTTCTTTTTTTTTTTTTAATGTAAGATGAGGGTGTAGCTATATCTCTTCCCAAGGCGAGAGTCCAGGGGTGTGGATAAACCCAGGAGTACAGTTATTATCACAGGGAAGATGACTGATTGAATGGTAGGGCAACAGAGATGAGGGAGGAGAAAAATTAAATGATCAAATGGGCCATCATCTGGGTAACTGAGTAACAAAGGTGAAGGTAACATTATGTAGGACAGCATCCAGAGCTAATTCCCTTCTTTGTTCTCTATAATTGTGTATTTCCTCAATCGTTTTTGTATTAACAGAAGATAACTTTATATTATACAGCATCCGGTGCTAATTCCCTACTATCTTCTCTATAATTTGGTATTTCCTTTAATGCTTATGTGTTAACTAACGTGAAGATAACATTATGTAATACAACATCCAGTGCTAATTCCCTACTATATTCTGTATAATTTTGTATTTTCAGAATAGTTTATGGCTTATTTTGGTTCATAGGTCTCCATTCTTTTGTCTTTAAAAAAAAAAAGATGAGGGTGTAGGTCAGGGCCTCAGGATGGTAGAGACCAGGACATTCCGCGCCAGCACTATTTACTGGGCATACACAGGGGTAGGAGGGCTTAGTGCAGGACCCCGGGGTTGATGACTCAAAGGACCAAGGATGATCTGGGATGACTCAGAGGGCAGAGGTGACCTGGTGCTGAGAGGGTCTTGCCTGGGACTCCTTTAATCTCAGTGGTCTTAGTTTTAGTCTTGGTGGGAGAGGACGGCCCATCCCTGAAGAGTTACTGGGAAATCTCCAAAGGGTGACGCAGATAAACCCACGCCTCCATGCATTCCTTAGGGAATACGCAAAACTGGCCAGAAGCCGGCTTTTCTGACTCCTCTCTCGGCTGCTCTTAGATCTTACGGGGAGGATTCAAGGAGCGTCTTCAAAAGATGTAGACCAGTTTAAGAGCCGTTCTACCCCACGTGGACCCCGAGGGAGGGATCTCTCTCTCTTTTTTTTTTTTTATCTTCCGAATGTCTTCTGATTCTCTGGCTGTTTTGCTTCCCTTGAAGACACAGACCAGACTGAAGAGAGCCCCTGCCTATGTCCCGTTTTCTCTCTCTCCGCAGGCAGGAAAGTCATACGAACTGCTAAAAGAAGAGCTGGGAGACGCTGCTGCTATCGTGAAAATCACTGCCGTGAGTGGGCTCTGCTCTTACGGGAAGCCTTGGGGCCAAAGGGAAAGAGCGAGTGCTGGACGCCATATGGGCAAAGGCACACCAAGCCCCTCCTAGGGTTACTCCAGCTGCCTGTTTTGACAGAAGGTTGTTTGCTCACTTTCACAGTACTGGGGATTGAACACAGGATTTTGCGCATGCTACACAAGGGCTTTACCACTGAACTACCCCTCTTTGTTTAGTTTAGTTTTGTCTTTACTCTTTTGTCTTTTTTGAGACAGGGTCTCACCATGCAGTTCAGGCCAGTCTTGAGCCCACTTTGTAGCTCAGGCTGGTCTCAAACTTGCAATGATTTTCCTGCCTCAGCCTCCCGAGTGCTGAGATTACAGGTGTGCGCCACCACACCCGGCTTCATGTTTTGACAGTGAAGTCCACACAAACTTAAGCCACGCAGCCCTCTTAACAGCTGAAAGGAGTGCCCCTCAGCCAGCAGCCCAAGCGCTCGTTAATGTCTGGGTGCGTGTAAAGCGCTAGGTGTTGCACCCCCTGGCAGTGTTATCCCTAGTGATCTACAAAGTCACATTCCACAGCTAATGGCCATGTAGCGTCTTTAAATGGTACAGACGAAAAATACGGCTTCAAACTGAAGACATTTAAAAGTTGGATAGGTAGGGCTTACATTAAAATGCCACGAGGAGGTACATGCTCAGAATATCGGAGGACTTTAGGGCAAGAATGTAGCCTCAGTGGAGGAGCACTTGTCTCACACACGGAGCCCTGGGTTTCACTTCCAGCACCAGATCATCCTCATCATGACCATCATGACCACCATCGTCATCACCGTCATCAGACTTAAGTGCAGCTATAAAGATTCACCCCAGGGCCAGGGACACAGCTCAGCAGCACAGCGCCTGCCTGGCTAGCACGAGGTTGTGAGTTCGATTCCTGGTACCAAATAAAAAGATTCAGGTTCATCCCAGACTCCATCAGATTTCTCAAGAAGGACCCCAAAAGCTGTATATATTATCCCCAAATCATTGATACGGCTGGGTTTGGGGGCCGCCCTTCTGAAAGAGGATGCCAGCAGGTGAAGTGGCATATGCCCAAATGTCGGAAGCGTAGTGTGCAGAACTGTGATTACCTAAGAAGACACTAAATCGTTTTTTCTCTTACCCAGGACATGAAGGACGCCACCCTCTCCCTGAGTTCTGCTGACAGTGAGCCAAAATATTACCCGTTAGAAGTTCTGTTAAAAAGTCAGAATCAGGGGCTGCCTGAGGACGTGAACCCTGCCAAAAAGGAGGTGAGTGGCCGCAGGAATGGTTGGAAGTAGGAAGGACCCCCTCTCCTCCCCGGTCTTAGGGAAGCACCGTCTTAGTAAATGGCCTAGGACAGGTCTGGCCTATCGAGGCACTGAGCAGCTACCCAGGGGCTCAGTCCCCAAAATAAGAACTCCCTGATTCTTCTCTCACCTCCCACAAATCCATCCAATCCACCCGAGGCCTGTCTACTGCTGTCCACCTGTCCATTGCTAGTGTAGCCCAGCTATCATGGACCACCGTGACCAACTGGTTTCCACCCCACGTAACGCAGTCATGAATAATGGCCACACTGGGCATGGCAGTGAATACCTATAACCCAGCACTCAGACACCGAGGCAGGAAGAACACAAGCTAGAGCTCAAGCTGGGCGAGGTGGCACACACCTATAATCCCAGGACTTGGGAGGCTGAGGCAGGAGGATTGTTGTGAGTTCAGTACCAGCTTGGGCTACAAAGTGAGCTCAAGACCAGCCTGAACTGCACAGTGAGACCGTCTCAAAAAGACAAAAAAAAAAAAAAAAAAAAAAAAAAAAAAAAAAAAAAAAAAAAAAAAAAAAAGCTAGAGCCTAGTCTCAGTAATTTCACAATAAGACACTGTCTCAAAAAAAAAAAAAAAAAAAAAAGGGCTAGATAGTGATCTCAGTGTAAAGCCACGGGTCCAGTCCTCAGTACTGCCCCAACTTTCCTGTTTGAAACACCAGGTGGCTGGTTCCCACCTGCACTTAGAAAGTGCAGGCCTCAGCCTGGCCCCTGGCCCTGCTTCAGGCTGCATCTCCTACCTCCTCTCCCCCGGCAGCCCTAGTGTTCTGTGCTGTGCGCCTCCCAGCCCTGCAGCCCTTTACACCTCCAGGGCTCCTGCCCAACAAACCTCACTCTCTTGGGAGACTGCCAGAGCCCGCTCCTCCTCGCCGGCCGTGTCTCAGCTCCCGCACCTCCCCAGACAGGCTCCCCACCCTCCGGTGTTCACTGGTCTATTAGTCCATGTTCACAGTACGTTAGGGTTACGTTCATCTTGGGAGGGAGGAACGTGTGCATAACGCAGCTTGTTTGCTATTTTATCCCCTTCACCCCACCCTCCGTCTCTAAATCCCCTCTCCCCACTTTCACTTTTGTAATTATTATCCTTAGCTCATGTTTACGACATACGATGTTTACACTCGAGGTGGTGGTTAGGTCCCTGTGCATGGCATGTTTTAACTCTTACTTCCCCTCCGAGGTTCCCTCCATCTCCTGGGCTCCTTCCCATTGGTGAGAGACCCAACTCCTACCTCCTACCAATCTTTTATGTTGCTGGGCATGGTGGTGCATGCCTGTAATCCCAGCAGCACTCAGGAGGCTGAGGCAGGAGGAACTCTGAGTTTGAGGCCAGCCTGGGCTACAAAGTAAGTTCAAGGCCAGCCTGAACTGCATAGTGAAACCTTGTCTTAAAAAGACCCCCCCCCACCAAAAAAATCCTTTATTTTGCTCTTTGTACCCTGTCCTACATTTCCGGGGTCTTAAGAGCGCCATGTGTCTTCTAACTGGAAGCTTTGTTCTCTCTTAGAATTACCTCTCTGAACATGACTTTGTGTCTGTATTTGGCATCACAAGAGGACAGTTTGTTGCTTTGCCTGGCTGGAAGCAGCTGCAGCTGAAGAAGGAGAAGGGGCTTTTCTAGAGGAGGAGGGCTGCCGCCCCCCGCAAGGCCACAGGGGGCAGGAAGTGTCAGCACTCGGAAAGAAGTCACCAACCTCAGCCTGGCATTTGTAATGGCCCAAGTACCCTGCTGCTTGCTAGACTGACCCCATGCTTGACCCCTGATTCACCTCAAACAGCTAAAATCATGTACGGTAACATACTTATTGTTCAAAGGTTCCTTGTTCTTTCTCGGAAAGAATTCAAAGAACATTGCCCGTCCCTGCCAGAAACAGGACAGTTACCCAAGCATAACGTCCCTGCTACACCTGCGTATTCATTGTGGTTTTTTGTCTTTATAAGCCCTGCATACAATGGGCTCGGGGCTCTCACTTCTCAGCCTTGAAACAGAGGTGTGAGTGGGGGCCGTTGGGCTCAACTATTAAAAGCACTTCTAAATTCTAATTTGGCTGTTTGGGAGTTTATTGTTCTCGGACCCGTCTCAGCATTCAGCTGCCTATCTAGATACAAGAGTCTGAGAGACCACAGCGCACTTCCATGTGTCCTAGTCTTGCACTCCCTGGTTATATTCCTACGATAACTCCCCTTTTTTGGCTCTTGTGGCTAAAGACTTGGCACAAAACTGCATGAATCTAGAGAAATAAAAAAAGAGAACCAAAAAGCTAAGCTTAAAATATTTAATACTACGCCAGGACCTATATTTGCTTTAAATTTTAAAATCTATGTATACATATATATTTTTTTGCAGGGGTAGTCTTTTTTGAGACAGGGTTTCACTAAGCAGTTCAAGCTGGCCTTGACCTTACGCTGTAGCCCAGGCTGGCCTCAAACTCACAGCAGTCTTCCTGCCTCAGCCTCCCGAGTGCTAGGATTATAGGCATGTGCCACCACACCCAGCAAGATCAATACTTCTAAAACCTATTTAACCCACAAAGCACTGAAGTTATTTGCATATACATCAGCCTCCAATGCCCAGGTCTATTATGTGCCAGACTATTTTTAATTTTTCAAATAAAGATACTTGTAGGAGTAAACAGTGTGTTTCAGTATTTGGGGCTTATGCTGGGAGATGTGTACGGAGGAAACAGGCAACGCTGAGTGAACTTTGCATACCTGGGCCACTGTGATTCCTTCCCCGGCACAAGAATGTCAAGACTGCCCTAGACCTATGCAGGAAACCTCAGGACTCACCCACACACACCCCGCATCATCCAAAACAGCAGTGAGCTGTGTGTTACTCATTTCTGTAGATGCAGCCAGAACCAGAGAACAGATCACTGCAAAGAACTTCAAAGGGTGCTGCAGGCCTCGACACATGAACCCTCATTTTCCAGAGACCTCTACTTTGAGCCAACAGTTCCAAAGAAACCCACTTGGCAGATGTGACTGGGGAAGCTCCGGGAAGAAGCTCACCCAAAGCGTCACAAAGCAAAAGCAGAACAAGAGGCTTATGTGTCACAGGAGTGCGACAGAACACGCAACTGCGGAATTTCTGGGAAACCAAAATAATCTCTGGGGAAGGAATCAGTGATACAACTGATGTCTGCTCTCCAGACGCCGTCAGTCCTATCAGTCAGATGCACCTGTTGCTGCCAAAGCCCTGGCACAAGAAAAGCACAAAACAGTTGAAGTTGTGATGCAAACAGGAAAACCCTCTACTTTCTATTGTATCACTGTTTTATTGACTAACTTTACCTGTGAAGCACATGGTTCCATCATAAATGAAAACTCAATTCTGGGCTTAAAAAGGTGTAGGAAATAACTGCCTGCGACGCCTGTAATCCCAGCACTCAGGAGGCTGAAGCAGGAGGTCGCTGCAAGATCGAGGCCAGCCTGGGCTACAAAGTGAGCTCAAAGCTAGCCCAAACTGCATAGGGAGACCCTGCCTCAAAAAGACCAAACAAAACCCCTCCCTGCAATGATGTCCAGAGCAAAATATACACACTTCCTCCCAGGCCAGAGTGTCGGGAACCTACTGGGTCTCCTCTTCACCCTCTCCACATTCAAACCTCACAAAGTCCACAACGGAAACACCATGGGGCTGCACGTACTGCCCCAGCGTGATGGAGGGGTCCAGCAGGTACGGCTGGGACAGCATCTTGGTCTCTGCCTCTCCCCCGGGCTCATCATCCAGCGAGCCGACAGAGAGGGGGGCCATGCCCACCACATGCTGTCCGAGGCGGCGGCCAACGTCTCCCAGGTTTGCCTTCTGCTCTGCTGTCTCGCAGATGACCAGGGCGCCGTACTTTCCCAGCACCAGGTTGTGGAGGGAGGGGCTGTGCTCTGCTCCATGGACGTAAGAGCCAATGTAGAACCCGGCCGGCACCTTCACCCATGCAGCTCGTTTAAGGATCATGTTTTCTCCCAGTTTCCCTATTAAAAAAAACAAAAAGGGGAAACTCAACGTGGACCGGAACCCGATGCCTTGCAGTCACCGACGTGCGCACCCAGTGCAGGTGGTCATACGAAGCTGAGGGCAGCGTTGCACTCACAAGCGATACGCAGTGAGACAGAGACGTGCGCTTTCAGTTCGCGCTGAAAGAAGCGGCTAGAAAGCGCTCACGGAGCACCCCCTGCGTCAGCAACACTGGTACCTGACAGGCGGTGGTACCAGACGTGGCTCTACGTTCTGCTGCTTTCCGGCCCTAGCTGGGCAGAAGACTTAAGGACGTGCCCCCACTTACTAATTCACCGGGCGTCTGTTCCCACACCCGCGCAAGGGAGGTACCACCTACCTGTAAGGGTTACTGGAGGAAGTAAGTGGGGTGGAATGTGTGAAAGCATTGTAGCGTAACACCGGGCATACAGGAAGCACGCAATGGCTGTTATTATCACACTAAGGGCAGGCTTCAGAGAGCTGAAGTAACCCACCCAAAATATGTAGCAGAGCTAGAATTAAAAGTTCATACTTAACTCCAAAACAAGCGAGTGAATTTTCTCACCAAATCATCATTCCTCCCAAATACAGAGCAACCTGGGGCTGGGCATGGTGGCGCATGCCTGTAATCCCAGCACTTGGGAGGCTGAGGCAGGAG
This sequence comes from Dinomys branickii, assembly GCA_004027595.1. NCBI lineage: Eukaryota > Metazoa > Chordata > Mammalia > Rodentia > Dinomyidae > Dinomys > Dinomys branickii. The sequence goes on from PVLD010002851.1 coordinate 122,608, forward strand.
GATCCTTGAGAGTTTGAGACCAGCCTGGGCTATAAAGTGAGCTCACTGGCTGGCCTAAACTGCACAGCGAGACCCTGTCTCAAAAAGACCAAAAAAAAAAAAAAACAGTACCCTGGCTGAGGAAAGACAACTCCTGATCACCCACTGTATCAGGAAAGGTTCACAGCTGAAACCTACCAAAAATCCAGACTACATGCCACCAGGCAGCTTCAGCTTGCTCTCATCAAAAACAGAAGAGTAACATTTGCAGAGTGTTTATGAGAAACAAAAACACATTCCAGTCTTTTTCCTCAGGAAGCCATTCCCTTCTAATGAAGGGAATGAAACAGCCAAAAAGCAGGAAGGGGTAGGGGGATCACCAAAGGGATGTGGACTAATATGCCTACATTCGGAAAAGTTATGAAAAGGGAGACCCCAGAAACAAAAACCAATTTTTAAACAGCTCAAAAACATCTACGCAGTAGTTAATTCCTGAAAATTAACAAGGTTGAAAGAAGCAACTTTGTTTCTTAATAAGTCCCTTTGCTTTTTTTTTGTAGTACCAGGACTCAAACTTAGTACCTTGCGCTTGCCAGGCAGGCGATGTGCTGCTGAGCTACAGCCCCGGCCCTAAGCCCCGTTTCCTAGCACATGCTGTCAGCCTGGCTCTCACCCATGATGCACAGACACTACAGGATGACATGATGGAACAGAATCGGTGCCCTGATTAGAAACTTCACATAAGTGTTAAATTCCCAGCAACTCCAACCACAGCCCTGCTTCTCTCAGTCCGTCAAAGACATGTAGAAAAAAGCAAAATCCCCCCAGTCCTACCACGATGATCCAGACCCCACTCCTGTCACCAGCAGGCTCTAAGAGAATGGACCTCACAAAGCCAGGTGTCTAATGCACCGTTTTTGCTTTATCGTATTTAGAGGCCGTCAACTGGAAGCCAAAGGGCCGTCTCTGCCTAAGGATAGGCTGCTCTGCTTGGAAGAGTGACGGAAATAATTTTAGTGAGTTGCAAAAAGCTAGAAACTCTGCAATTGTTGCGTATAAATCTAAATTCTTTAAGGAATGTAGAAATTCTGATGACAATGGAAGTCCACTGCCCCCAGGGTGACAATCTCTGGAGCCTGGTGACAGCGCAGAAGGGGCTCTTCAGAATGCCCCCGCTTGCTGACACCTCACACACAGCCCCCTTCTCGCCACGTCCTCTGCGTCTTGTGGGCATGCGAGCCTGCCTGAGCTAGATTTGAGGACCATCCAGACACTGAAATGTCCAGTCTTTAATTTCCAGTTTCCAACACCCTTATAAATACTCACCGATTGCTAAGGCCAAATGGTCCCTCAGGGAGCCGTCACTGTCAGGCCCAGCGGGAAGTCCAGAAAGCTCCGAGGAATTCAGGAAGCCCTAAACTCACAAGAAAACAAACACAGGCCGGTTCTACACCACTGGAATTATCAAGAGAACAACCAAAAATAGCCTATTTCTAAGAAAATGTGGAGGCGACTAGGTGTAGTTTCATCTAGCCAACCAAGTTAAACAATGATTATAAATGCTTCATTCTGTTACTGCAGCACCCTCAGCTCCATTCCGCTCCCACTCTAGCTTCTTAGAGTGTAATTTCCTAGAAACCAAAAACAATGTTTTCACAGTCATAAAATGTAAAAGAAAGGAGAGGCGAGGACGTAGCTCAATGGTAGAGAGCGTGCCTAGCACGCACGAGACCCTGGTTAAATTCGAGCACTACAAAACCAAAAGGCTAAAGACAGGAGATGTACAGATTAGGGGTGGGATTGCACAGTGGAGAATATCCCATGGTGGAGAATGCGGCCAACGTCTAACAAAGCTACATACACATTTCCCCTTTCACCCTGCACTTCTGTTTCTAGGGACTTGATGCTACCCTTCCAAAGGTAGAAAAGTGTACATGTAGATGATTATTCATTGGGCCATTCTTTCTTTTTTTTTGGTACTGGGAATTGAACTCAGGACCTTGTGCTTGCCAGGCAGGCGCTTGTGCCGCTGAGCTGTATCCCCAGCCCATGGGTTGTTATTTCTAATCATAAAATTTTGGAACCAGCGGAAATGCCCAAACATAGGACACTGGTTAAGTAAATCTAGGCACAACCATGTAACAGAACGCAGCACAACTGGGGGGGGGGGGGAGTAAGATTTGTGGGAGGCTGAGGTAAGAGGATGGCTGTGACTCTGAGGTCAGCCTGGGCTCCATAGCGAGTTCATTGCCAGCCTGAACTGCACAGTGAGATGGTCTCAAAAGAAGAAAGAAAGAAAGAAAAAGAATAAAAGATTTCCGTGTTTTGTAACAGATTTCAGAGTTATAGAGTATTTCCAGGCTATATATTAAGTGGGAAAAAAAAAGGTGGGGGGAGGGTAGCCCATAGGTCGAGCACCTGACTGGCCTGCAGGAGGCCCTGGGTCCGATTCCTAGAGCCACACAGCCATACACCAAAAAATAAAAAGCAAATTAAGGGTACACATAGAGCCAGGTGCAGTGATACATGCCCATAATCCCAGCACTTGGGAAGCTGAGGCAGGAGGACTGCTGCCAAGTTCAATGCCAGCCTGGGCTACACAGTGAGTTCAAAACGAGCCTGGATCACACAGTGAGACCCTATTTCAAACAAAAAAAGTATATACACAAATTTTATTTTCATTTGTGTACGAAACATCTGTATAAACATGCTGATTTTTGCAAAAACAAATGCTGAAAATATAGTGATGATCTAGTAAAGTTGGTTATCTACACAGGCAACAATGGGTTGGAAGGAAGGGTAGGACTTCTTGGAGCATTACTTTCTTTTAAAAATAATTTTAGCTTTTGGAACTTTGTTAATGTTTTTCACATTTAAAAATAAAGTTCAGGGGCTAGGCAGCAGCTCAGTGGTGGACACGTGCCTCGCACACCCCGCACCTCTGCATTCAATCACCCCTTCCCCGCAAAATAAGGCGGGGGGGCGCCCGCCTGTAATCGCAGCACTCAGGAGGCTGAGGCAGGAGGGCGGCTGCGAGTTCATGACCAGTCTGCGCTACAAAGTGATTTCAAGGCCAGCCTGAACTGCACTGTGAGACCCCGTCTCAAAAAGACCAAAAGTGAATAAATAAAAAAGGACCATAAATACACAAATAAATAAATAATAAAAAGACCAGGGCTCCACACGGAAGTGGCCAATTCCATTGTTGGGGCAAGGAAAATACAACCTAAATCCAGAATGTATTCTTACGCCAAAAAGAAATACTCAGGAAATAATAAAGACGCACGGAAAGGACACTAGAGCCAGCTTGCAAAAGCTTGACTTACACAGCCAAACCCACAAAGAACCTGAGCATTAAAATGGATGACGTGTCATATGATACATTATAACCTACAGTATGAATCCATGAGTCAACACTGCCACTAAGTCATGACATAAAAGAGAAAGAAGGCTAAACGAACAGTAAAATGTGAGCTAATCAATGCACACGGAAGAAACTGCAAGGAAAAATAACCACTGTACAACTCAAGGAGTAAAAACTGGCCTGGCAGCGTCATCAATACGCTAGCCCTAGCATTATGCATAAGTCTTCTGACAAGCTGGGTTTTAATTTAATCTCAGAGACACTGTCGTGTGGGTCACTCACTCACCACACAGAGGGAAGCAGTGAGAAGCAGAAGGGCCTGGCCAACTGGACCGCAGTCGAGGGGTCAGAGCCAGTGTCACCCGTAACAGCACCCCACACCTCCACGTGCTTCCTTGTGTGAAGCCGAGAAAAGCACTGCATCATTTTCCTACAAAAAGGAGTATTTCCTGAGTCTAGTTATGAAGACTCGTCAGACAACCCTAAATTAAGGAATACTCTACAGTGGCCCCAAAGCTTCTACAAATGTCGGAGCAGTGAAATGCAAGGGGGGATGTAGATCACTAGTAGACTACGTGCTTACATGCGCAAGGCCCTGGTTCAATCCCCAGCACCAAAAGGTAGAAACAGCAAAGAACCTAAGGGAAGGAGGGAACTCAAAACTCACTTTGCTGTACGTAGAAAGTTGATCATTTAAGCTCTGACAGTGCAACATGGTTCCCAGGGCTACTTGCTGGACCAGCTGTTGAAATTTTGAATTTCTGGAAACAAAATCCGTCTCACAGTTTACCTGTGGGAATAAATGAATGTTGCTGTATAAGCTGTACGCTGACTGTTTCTAAAAGTGCTTTAAGGCCGTAGAGGAAGCCAAGATATTGATAGAACAAGCTGCAGACTCCACAGAAATAAACAACCCCCACATTTTAAAGCTGCAGTTCCTCTCTGCTTGAGGCCAGAGACTCAGAGGTGGTTCCTGCCGTGCCGATGAATTAGCAGTAACCTACACATTCAGAGCGGCTCAGTAATGTTCGGAAGGACTCACTGCAAGTTCACCACTTCCCAGGGTCTGCACACCACGATCACCTCATTCTCCAGCTCCTCCAACTCCAAACCACCTCTGCTGTGTATCGCCTCCTGATGGTAAATGAATTCACCTCTTCACCAACTACACCAAGCCTCTAAAGCAGCTATTCTCTAACAGGTCATCATCAACTAACTCATGAGGTTACCAGCTTTGAAACCTAACTTGGCAAAGGAACCTACAAGGATCAAGATGTAATATGTACATGTACCAGTACCCCACAATGAGTATATTTATACATCACAAACATATACTAACAAAAAATTAAAAATGAAATCTAGGCTGGGGTATAGCTCAATGGCACAAGTGTCTGCCTGGCAAGCGCAAGGTCCTGAGTTCAATTCTTGATACCAAAAAAATGAAATTAAACTAAAAAAAAGAAAAAAAATCTGTTTCAGGAACCAATCAGTGACCAGACACAAGACAACACTAGACTCTATGTAGGAGTTAGATGCTAGACCGATAGGCCGTTTCTCACCGGTACATCTGTGCGTGTCTGTCCTTACATGAGTTCATAGCTAATGAATGAGGTTTTCTCAAGTTTAACGCCAACTACCTTTATTGTTCTTCAACAGATTTTTTCTTTAAAAATGAAAAGGTTCTAACAGGAGCCTTACACCCAAGGTGCGGCACTCCCAGCAGCTCACCTCCACCAACACAGCAGTGCTGCCTTCCTGCAGCAGCCCAATCAGGCCTTCTTTAGTCTTCCTCCCCTGGAGCTTGGTAGCTCTGCTCCAGCCCTCCTTCTGGGCCTGCTTGTGGAGCCAGACTTCTGCCTATAAAATGAAAGAAAAGAGCAGATGAGAAAGTCACAGAATTTAGAACTGAATGAGGCTCTTAAATACATTAAAGCCGGGGTGGTGGCTCCCACCTGTAATCCCAGCCCTGGGAGGCTGAGGCAGGAGGATCGTTGCAAGTTCAAGGCCAGCTTGGGCTACAAAGTGAGTTTGGAGACCAGCCTGAATTGCATAGTGAGACCCAGTCTCAAAAAAGACACCCCAAAAAATTTAAAAATAAAATATATTAAAGTTTCCTGACCCTTTCTGCATCTCCTAAGGTCTATAATAAAAATAAAGCACTCTAACATTTTGGGCAGTCTACCACTAAATGCTGAATACCAGGCATTGCAGTAACGGTGCTGTGGGAAACATTAACCTTCCTATGTCTCTGTGGGAACAGATCGTACTATTTTCAGTATACAGACACAAATAACACAACTTTGAAATATTAATTGATATGTCCGTGGTCACAATAGTTTGGGTCCTGATGGGCCTGATTCCATCGACAGTTCACAGAAACCCTTCAACTTCGAGCAGCAGAACACATTCAAGTATCTTTCATTGAATAGGGTTTGATAAGCCTGGGACACTAAGTGCGTCCAGGTAAGGCAAAGGCAAAGGTTGTCATTTAAGGCAGAATCCTACCTGGGTCTTTGTGTCGTGGGTCACCGGGCAGCAAATCTGACTTTTGCGCGCCCCAAGAGCCTGGGGTCACACCCTAGTGGCCGGCTGCCTCTCCTCACCTGTTCGAGATCCCCGCCACAAGTTTCCAGCGCTGTTTTGCAGTTCACAAATGAGTAGCCTGTCTTCCGCCGCAGCTTCATGAGGAGGTCCTTGCTGGAGGCCGAGGAGGAGAGGCAGGGCGCAGCCCGGAACGCGTGCCAGGGCTGGGCGCGCGGCAGCGACCCCGGCTGCCGGGATGAAAGGGAGATGAGAAGCGGAAAGAGCGCGGGGCTGGGCGAGGGAGAGCGCCCCTGGGCGGAGGGCGACCGCAGGGCTCAGGTGCGGGAGGGGCGCACCAGGCTGCGCGCGAGGGGCAACGCCTTGGGGAAGAGCGGGACCCGTCGGATGGGCGCCAGGAGAAGGGACTGGTGCGCTTCGAGACAGGAAGCTGCAAGAGGGTCAGGCCAGCACCAGAATCGGGGGATCCTCACCTGGCGGATCCCCGTCCTTGCGACCAGATAGAGACCCAGGGACCGCAGAAGCGACATATCTGTGACCGCGCCACGCTTGCGCCGGCTGGTGCATAGGTGGGGCGACGGACTACGGGAAGCCACAAGGGCCAAAACTCTCCACTACAACGTATCCACTGACAATAGCGCCACTTGCCGGCCGGAGGGACACAGACACCTTCCCTAAAAGGCTTTATTAAATCATTTTGCATGGAATTACCCCCAACAGATAAAATAAGTCAAAAGATAATGCGTACAACACGTCTGGGTAACACTATGTTTCTTTATTTCCAATGCGCTTTTATATTCAGTATCAGTTTAGGACTCACAACAAACTTGTGAGGTAGGTGGGTGGGTTCAGAAAATTGCGGAGGGTCTAGAGAGATGAATATAAGAGTCGTTTCAACGAATTGAGTACATATTTGTTGAATGAACAAACTATCTTCTGAGCACCTGCGATCCAGGAACTGCGCTAGGCTTCGGGGAATTAGAGAGGGATAAACCTCAGCTGTACCCTCTAGTACAATCTCATGGTGAGAACATAAGGATCAGACAAATGTCCACCCAAGACAAGGTAGGTCCCATACGATGAACAGATAAAGGTCAGAGAAAGGGAGTCACGTTCAAACAGGCTCAGGAAAAGCTATTTACAGGAAAGGGGCAAAGAGAAGGGAGATTTTTGATATGGAGCACAGCCCCTCCAAGAATGGGGGAAGCCGGGAACCTTGAGACAGACTAGAAAACAAAAAAACAGGCCTTTGTAATTTGGCCCGAAGTCCAATACATGTAGGAAAGGAGCATGAAGTGAGAGAGGCAGTCTGGGATCACGAGAACAGACTGAGTACCAAGCAGAGGAGCTTGTTCTTGCTTCTACAGGCAACGGAAGTTAATCCAAGCTGATCTAGGAAGGTCGCAAGAGTTGGCAGAAGGGCTTGATGGGGAGAAAGCGACAGCAGAGGCCCAGAGGAGGGATGTACCTAAGCGGTACGTAAAGAAAGCCCCAACCAGAGCTCCCACAGCGGGAAGAGGCAGATGTGAAGGAAAACGCACTAGAGGAAGGACTGGTGGAGGTGGGGAGGAAAAAACAGATGAGAATGTAGTACTCGGGGCAGTGTTCAGCACAGCAAGATGTTCTGAGGTCAGGGCTCCAACTCCACAAAGGAGGAAAACCTAGAGCCCAAAGGACAGCTCTGCAGAACCGGGAGGACTGGACCCAATTAGAGCCATGGTCCTACTGGATCTTCCTCTCTAAAAGCAACAAACCGGCAAAAGCTAAGTTTACTGGATTCAGAAGAAATTATTTTATACTCACTTTTTTTTCTCTTTAAAAAATTCCAAGCCAGGCTGGGCATGGTGGTGCACGCCTGTAATCCCAGCACTCAGGAGGCTGAGGCAGGAGGATGGTTGTGAGTTCAAGACCAGCCAGGGCTACAAAGTGAACTCAAGGCCAGCCTGAACTGCATACATAGTGAGACCCTGTCTCAAAAAAAAAAAAAAATTTCAAGCCAGGTGTAGTGGCACACACCTGTAATCCTAGCACTCAGGAGCCTGAGGCAGGAGGATTGCCACCAAGATCAAAGCCTGCCTGAACTACATAGTGAGACCCTGTCTCAAAAAATAAAAAGTAAACCAAAAAATTCCAGTTGGGTGTGGTGGTACAATCCCATAATCCTGGCACTTGGGAGGCGGAGGCAGGAGGATTGCCATGAGTTTGAGGCCAGCTTGGGCTACATACTGAGTTCAAGGTCAGCGTGGAATACACAGGGAGACCCTATCTCAGAAAAAAATTCCATAAACCTGGGCATAGCAGTGGATGGCTATATTCACAGTATTTAAAAGCCTGAGCCAGGAGGATTGCAAGTTCCAAGTTGAAGACCAACCTGGGTAACTTAGCAAGACTCTACTTCATGCCATACCAGATTACATGCACTCCTGTAATCTCAGCACTCGTGAGGCTGAGGCAGGATTGTCAGCAGAGTTTTCAAGACCAGCCTGGGCTACAAAGTGAGCTCAAGGCCAGCCTGAACTGCATAGCAAGACCCTGCCTCAAAAAAAAACAAAAAAAAAAGACCACACCTCAAAATTAAAAGTTTGAAAAGTGCTGGAGAAATAGCTCAGTGATAGAGTGCTTGTCTCAGAAGGCAAGGCCATAGGTTCAATCCTCAACACTGAAAAAAAAAATTCATAGAATTTGGTTTTGGGGGGAGGTTGTTTTTTGTTTTGGTTTGGTTTTTTTTAAAGTCTATCTTGTATAAACAGACAGCGGACAAGAGCAGGTCTGGACGTTATCAGGGACAGTCTGCAGCCACTGCTCGAATGTCTTCCTTACCTCCCTTGCTCCTAAAACTCCCGGGCACCCTCCCACAGCAGGAGCTAGGAACCTCCTCTGTACAGTAATGCAAGCACTGCCAGGACCCTCGGATTCTCGGCAAGCAGGCACCTCCCTGTAGCTGCCCCAGACTATGTGAGGGAATCAAAAATGGAGGAGGACAGAGGGGAGAGAACGTGATCCTCTTTGGTTCTCATGTTTATGGTTCTGAAGGTACGGCTTTGGAGATACGCAGTTCCTTCACTGGGACAAGGAGCTGAGGACAGGAGAGGTGACATCAAGCAGGTTTCGCTTCCCTGTGCCTGGCTCTATAGATGTTCACATTCTTGTCCTCATCCCGCTGGGCCAGCTCCAGTTGGAAGTGCTGGGGCAGGAGGTGCTGAAAGAAGCTCTCCGTCCCATGCTCCTCTCTCATCTTGGAGGCCAGATAGATGGTGCCATGGGGCCCGCACAGGTGCTGCAGGGTCCCCAGCAGCAGTGGGAAGGTGGGCTCCAGGTACACGATATCCGCCCCCAGCACCAGGTCATAGTCTCCAGGGAAGACATGCTGGTCAATCCCCCAGGACAGAGCGCGGACCTGCGCCCGGCCTCCAGCTGGCACATTGGCCTGGACGTTGCCCTGGATCTGCTCTAGGGCCAGAGGCAGGTCAGTGATGGTAACATCCCCCCCTGAGAGAGAGCAAGGGGGAGAAATGCAAGTCAGAAGGCCCAACCAAGGGCTCTTGGCTCCAGCCTGGGAGGTCCAGCGACCTCAAGGCCGAAAGGACGATGTTTTGACAGCCCAAAGTCCACACTGACTTCTAGAGCCCCAAACTCCGAGTTGCCCGCTGGTATTCTCATTACTCTACACCATCAACATTCTCTCCGAGCTAATCTTCAACCTGTCTGCCCCACACACAACAGTCAGATGTCAGCAGAAGCCCGAGTAGGACTAAGCTGCAGAGAGGCTACACATCTACCCCCCCTCTGACACGAACCTGTCTGCGGGGGTCTGGAAAGCCTCCCAGAAGACATGACCTCAGCTGAGCCCTAAAGAACAAGCAGGAGTTATTCAGGTGCATTTCCCAAGCAGAGAAATAGTGAACAGAAATGCCTGGGAGGGAAGCGGCATGGCGTGTCCAAGGAAGGCTGTATCTTTTTTTTTTTTTTTTTCTTTCGGTACTGGGGATTGAACCCAGTATTGGGGATTGAATTTACTGAGATACTTCCCCAGCCCTTTTTAAGAAATTTTTTAAATCTTGAGACAGGATCTTGCTTAACTGTTAAATTGCCAAGGCTGGGCTCAAATTTGCAACCCTCCTTCCTCAGCCTCCCAAGGCTGCGGAGATTACAAGCAGGCACTGCCACACCCAGCTGGAAAGCTGCACCTCAGAGGGTGTGGGAGGGAGAAAAGTGTCAAGACGTAAGACTAGAAGATTATGCCATGCTAATAGTAGAGAAAGAAATTCAACAGATTCAAGTTGGATAATGAGGGTAAGAGGTCTTCAGAGTTCAAGCAGGGGAAGCCAGGCACGGTGGCAATAATCCCAGCACTCGGGAGGCTGAGGCAGAAAGATCGCTGTAAATTGGAGGCCAGCCTGGGCTACACAATGAGTTCAAGGCCAGCTGGAACTACACAGTGAGACCCGGTCTCAAAAAAGCAAAAGCTAAAGAAGAGTGAAAGCAGGGGGGAAGATTAGCACTTCACAAAGTTTTATCCATGCAATAACATGTATTGAGCACCTGCTAAGAGTGGTGAGGAAAACACAATGTCCCCTTCCCTCGAGTTTCATTCCAGAGTTAGATACATACATGGTCTGCAAAAATAATCATCTAATCATACGCGTGGTAAGTCGTGTAGAAGGAGAAGCAGGAAATATAAGCCTTCGTTCAGGCATCTGTGCCATATCCCTATCTTTGCCAGGTATATGGACTATCGCAGACAGTCAGGAACCCTCCATGGAGCTTATAGTGGCAAGAAATGGAAGGCAACAGTGAAATACAAAATGAAACAACAAAAATAGGGGCCAGGGATGTAGCTCAGTGTCACAAGCGCCTGCCTGGCAAGGGCAAGGTCCTGAGTTCAATTCCCGGTACGCACAGCAAAAACAAAACACAGAGTAAAATACACCACATGTCAAATGACAGCAAGTGCTACAATGAAACACCAGGCAGGTAGAGGGAATAAGAACCTCTTGAGGGTCAGGACAGGGAATGGAATTTTAAATAGGATGGTTGGGGAAAGCCTCACTAAGCAGATTATGTTTGGGCAAAGCCCTGGAGGCAGCGGTGGCACGTGGATCTCTCAGGCTAAAGTCTACCAAACCATAGGTCACAAGCACAGAGATCTTGAGGCGAGACTGCACCTGACAGGTGGGAGGGGTCGGGTCATGGGGAGGCAGCAGCTGGAGCAGATGAGGGAGCAGGATAATAGCAGAGGCTGTGCCTGCCTGGTGAGCACCAGGTCCTAAGTTCCATCCCCGGTACCAAAACAAAAAAAAAGTGTGTTGGTGAGGTAGACAGAACCTGAAGTGTGGAGCCCTCAAAGGCAAGGGAAGCTTCAAAGAGGAGGGAGCGTCTGTGTCAAATGCAAAGCCAACTGAGGTGGGCTGAGAACTGATTGTGTGTGTGTGTGTGTGTGTGTGTGTGTGTGTGTACACACCCAGGGCCTTGTGCATGCTGTGTGTGTGTGTGTGTGTGTCTGTGTGTGTGTGTCTGTGTGTGTGTGTGTCTGTGTACACACCCAGGGCCTTGTGCATGCAAGGCAACAGCGCTACCACTGAGCCACACCCCCCACCCCCCAGAAGTGATTCCTGGTTTAACAACATGAGCTGGAAGTGGAGTCTTAACCAGAGCCACCGCAGTGAGGGAGGCACGGGGGAGGGGAAGTGACTGGACTGGACTAAGAACATAGGAGAGGACCTGGCGACAGTGGACAGTGTTTCAATGTGGAGCAGAGAAATGGCTTGGTAACTGAAGGTTACGAGGACCCGGATATTTTATGTGCGTATTATGTGCATATATACGTTGGGGGAGGCTGGGGGTGCGGATGGCCCAGAGAGAAGGGAAAACTGAACCGAGAATGCAGGAGGGCGAGGTCGCAGGAAGCGTCTTGGGTGGGGTCTGTAGGCCCTGTGGAAAGCAGAGGGCTTGGCCTCAACTGGCACCATCCGCTCATCTCGGGAACAGGACACACACAGACACTGGGGAGGAGCAGCTGCAACAGGAACACACGAACAGTTTCTGAGAAAAAAGCTCTGGGAAAATGGGAAATTAAGTTCTTAGCTGAGGGCACCCACAACAAAAGAAGGACTTACAAGTTTGAAGAATAAGAAGGTAAAAAACCATGCTTACAAAAGCAGACGAATCAACAGACGTGGAAAGTGGCATAGGTTGGCTGGACCACCTGAGGTCAGCAACAAACTTAACAGGAGACCACAGCAGCAGCCAGTGGTCAGTAGGAGGCAAAGGCATCTAGGAAGACTCCTCGGAAGCAATGTGTGAGCTCCTCAGTGACAAGCACGTGTGTGGGCTTCGCAAAGCACAGCCATGTGAAGCTTCTCAGGGGGGACATCTAAGTAGGTTTGTGGAACTGATAAAAGGCCAGGAGGCAGCACAAAGGAAGACAGGAGTGGGGACAGGGAGACATAGGCCAGGATAAAAGTGTTACTGCTACCGTGAAAGCAACAAGAAGCCAACGAAGATTTGTATGTAGAATATTTTGTACCAGGAATCGAACTCAAGGACCTCATGCTTGCCAGGTAAGCGCTGTGCCACTGAGCTACCTGCCCAGCCAAGCCAGTGAAAAATTTGAACTGGGGGTGTGATGACAGTTGCATTTTGAAAAGATCTCCTGATGTAGCACAAGCCTGTAATTATAGCAATCATGGAGGCTGAGGCAGGAGGGTTGCTGTGAGTTTGGGGCCAGCCTGGGCTATAAAGTGAGTTTAAGGCCAGCCTGAACTGCATAGCAAAATCCTGTCTCAAAAAGACAGAAAAAGTTTTAATCCAGCCTGAGCAACTTAGTGACTGAGACCCTGTTTTAAAAAACAAAACCAAAAAAATACAAAAAGGGCCAGGGATATAGTTCAAGGTGAAGGCCCTGTATTCAAACCCCAGGACCACACATACACACACATACATACACACACACACACACACACACACACACACGCACATACATGAGAACATGCAAACGCATGCACAAAAGAAAGAAAAAGAGAACAGGTCATTCTGACTGTTGGGTGAGGTGGGCAGAGGTCTAGGATGCACCAGGGAATCAAAGCAGGATGACCAGTTGGACTAACTGCTGCAATCTAAGTAACAGTGGTGACTTAGGCTAGACAGCTGCCCGTGGAAATACATGAGGAATTGAAGAGATTTTTAGGACATAAAATCAACAGGACTTGGGGCTGGGGATGTATCTCGGCAGTAGAGTACTTACCTGGCACACAAAAGGCTCTGGGTGCAATCTCCACTACAACAAAAAAAAGGGAGGAAAGAAAGGACAGGGAGGAAGAAAGGGAGGGAGGGAGCGAGGGAGAGGGGGAGAAGGAGAAAGAGAAAGAGAAAGAAAAGCAGAAAGAAAAAAAGAGAGAAAGAAGGAGAGAGAGGAACAAAGGAAGGAAGGATGGGAGGGAGGGAGGGAGGGAGGGAGGGAGGAACGAAGGAAGGAAGGAAGGAAGGAAGGAAGGAAGGAAGGAAGGGGCAGAAAGAAAGCTGAATAATGCACATGCCAGTGAAAATGGGCATGTCCAAGTCAAAGGTGACATCAAGCTGAGCGTGGTGGCGGTGCACGCCTGTAATCTCAGCACCTGGAAGGCTGAGGCAGGACTGCTGACTTCAAGGCCAGCTGAGACCTTCAGCTTCCTGAGTGCTGGGGTAACAGGTGTGCTCCATCACCCACTGCACACCAGGCAACACCCAGATTTTTGAATTGGCAGCTCTCGGAGGAAGAGAAGCCAATCCAGGAACAAGTGAAAGCAGGTGTTCCTATCCATAGAGATGCCTTTGTCTCTTTTTGTATTTATTTGTAGATGTGCTTTTCTTGTGTTTGCAGTACTGGGGATTGAACCCAGGGCCTTCACACTGAACTACATCCCGAGCCCTTTTTTATTTTTTTCTGAGACAGTGTCTCCCTAAGTCACCAAGTTGCACAGGAACTCACAATCCTCCTGCCTCAGCCTCTCCGAGTAGTGCTGGGATTACAAACATGTATACCACCACATCTGCTTCTGTCCCCTTGTAATACAACTATCTGAATGGCATCCACTCACCCTTCACGGAAAGGCACTGACACACCCTCTGTTCTTTCTGAGGTGTCTTTGTTCACCTTGTTCATTTTTCCATCTCACAGTTTCCCCTAGGTGAGGTCACAGGGAGCCGTGGTAGACAGAGCTGGAGCCTGTCCACCAGGCTGACCACTGCTCTTCCACGGTAGCATCTCCCCCATCTCCCCACTAGACCCCAAGCTCCTAAGAGAGAGTAAATCTTCATTCACTGTTGAATTCCCAATACCCAGCGTGATTCTCGGCACACAGACGGCTTGGAACACATGTTAGTTGAATGAATAGAAGAATGAATGTCTGCCTCTAGGAAGACTTTCCTTACAGTGACCCAGTAACGTCCCTAGGAACAAGTACATGCTAATCTAAGTGACTTCATAAGTGTTCTCTGTATGGGGTTTTGTCTGCCCTCTGGATTACTAATGTAGGGCAATCTGTTTCGTTTCTGGTTCTTGATAAAACTGTATGTTTTTTGTTTTGCTTTTGTGGTACCAGTGATTGAACTCAGGACCTTGTGCTTGCCAGGCAGGCGCTTATGCCACCGAGCTATATCCCCAGCCCTAGTTCTTGATAAAACTGATGCAAGTTTTTCCTTATTCTTTCTTTTCGAAGATCTGAGGTACTTCCCAGAAACACATCCTTACCCTCCCAAATCCCTGTCTGTTTATCTGAGCAATAACAACCTACCGACTCTAATATATATTGACAGCCAAGTTATAAAGCACTTACGTAGTTTAACATCAGCAGGTTGCTATGCTACAGGATACCCCCATACATGCATTTGGACAGAGCACCAGGGGGGGATTTTAAAGGATAGCATTCTCCTTCAAATCGCGGAGAATACAAGGCCTGACTTTTATTTGCCACCCCCAAATCAACTGTCCTGGAGACTTTTAACAGCCAGTTAGTTCCGGCCACACAGGGAAACGGGGCGGGGGGGGGTGTTAAAAGAAGGGACTAGGCTGAGTCTAAAGTCCACCCCTTTCCTAGGACTCCACACCCTCACCCCTCTTCCCGCCGCGCTGCCAGCTCACGCACCCTGCAGCGCTGCCAAGATTCCCACGATGCCCGTCCCCGCGCCCAATTCGATCACTTTCTTGCCTCGAAAATCCACATTTTGGCTCTCGAAATAGTTGCACAGGCTCAGAGCCTATGGGAGGGGAAAAAAAGGCAGAAAAGACTGTCGTGGAGATGGCTCCATATGGCAGAGCCTGGACCTCCCAGGGACCCACACCGGGAGCAGCCCAGTCCTCACCGCGTCCCACACGCGCGCCGCCACCCCGAGGCGAGACCCGAAGTTCTGCGTGATGCTCAGTACGTGGCCACAGAAGTAGAACCGACTCCTCTCCGAGTAAAAGTCGGCGAAGAGCCCGACCTCCCGAGGGAACACCGACTCGGCCTCTGACTCCGGATCCCGGCGGGAGCTGGCCATCCGACCGAGCCAGTGCCCGGGCACCGCGGCGGACGCGCGGGTCCCGGGTCTGCGGCGGGGTCGAGTTTGGGGGCCGCAGGGCGTCTGGGCTCCGCAGCAGCACTGAGCCCCGCCCCCCGAGTTTGGGCTCCTTCCTCCGCTGGACTTCCCGTAGGTGGAAGGAGGGGCCGCACCTCTCGCCCGACCTTAGGGCACGCGGGACGACCCACGTAGGGCCGCACTGGTCAGACCCAGCAGCCCTGGCCGACGCTGGGGCGAAGCCACGCTTCATTGCACCGGGGGAGAGAGGGCGCCCAGCTCTCTCTCATCTCAGATGCCTGCAGCCAGCGCGGTGACCAGGCCAGGCAGAAGCCAGCTAAGAGAGGACGCTGGGCATCTCGCGCCCGGCGAGCCAGCCTAGTTAGACACCAGCGGGGCAGAGCTTCCTCCCGCTCCCGCCCCCAGCCCAGTCGAATTGGTGCGTGGGTCTTTAAGGGGCGGGGCCTGCGCTTAGCGTGTGGTTGCGTCATCAGCTTGCGCCTGGGGCCTCGGTCTCCACATGGATGCCGTGAAACCCGGGCCACGCACCATGGCGGGATTCGAGACTGGGAATGCAGTGGGAACCGAGGCTTCGCAGCCCCAAAAGCGTTATTACCGGCAACGCGCTCACTCCAACCCCATGGCAGACCATACGCTGCGCTAGTGAGCGAGCGGGACGCAGGGAAGGCGGGCAGGGCGGAGTGAGCGGGATCCTTTCAGCGGCCGGGACTGCACGGACACCGCGACGATGCGGAGGATTTGGGTGGGACAGCGAGGGGGTGGGCTGGTGACGTCGGCTAGGGGGTGGGTCCGCGAGATTTGGCACGGGGCGGAGTTGGCCAGTCTGGAGAGGGCGTGGCGCTCTGGTAGTTTGGGTACCAGCGCCAAGTCTAGGAAGCGGAAGGAGTTGTTGCCGAAACTAGAACGAAGAGGGTCGTCCCCGTCTTTCGGTTTTGTTTGTTGGGTTTAACAGAAAGGCAAACATATTCACAGTCCTTCCCACTCCTTCCATGGTCCTCCCCGCGCAGAGCACACGAATAGAGTTGGATCCCAGTGCCTGAGTCCCATTTATGCCCCAGAAAGGAGAGCTGCCCGGCCAGGGTTACATCCACCCGCAAAGCGGAGACGGGCAGATCAGCAATCACGAGCCTCATGACGGCCTGTGATTCACCCTGGGTGTTCGGGGATTCCGCGCTGCACCTCCCGAGGCCACAGGGCCCACTGTTACAGATCTTTGAGAAACCCTCCTCCCGTCTACCTCTCACCCGCGCCTACCCACATACATGCAGAACCATCTGTGACGGCACGACCAATCTGCTAGCTTTTTTTACTCTTTTCAACAGCCCCGTGAAGCCAGAGGAGATGGACTGGTCTGAGCTATACCCAGAGTTCTTCGCTCCACTCACTCAAAATCAAAGCCATGATGACCCGGAGGACATGGAGGAAAAACGAGCTCAGCCCCAAGTGGAGTTCGCAGACATAGGCTGTGGCTACGGCGGCCTGTTAGGTAATGGTCTGGCCTTTTCTCCGGAGCAGAGAGAGGTTCTGCTAGGTTCTGCTCCATCAGCAGGTTTTTGGTAGATGCTGCAGCTGACCTTTCCCCTTTGGACAGACGCTGGTGACATCAAAGTGAAGAGCCTCCATCGCTTTTCTACCCTGGGCCTGTGGCCTTTGCCCTGGAGAAGGGAGGAGGGCTGCTTCAAATGGCTGTTAAACCCCGGGTTGTCCTGTCTGGCCACAGTCCCAACGTGAGCCATTTCACCTGCCAAGTGCTGGGTCAGTGAGCCAGTCAGCACAAGCGTCAGAGATTAGCTGCTGTGGCCAGTGATCCTGAACTGTCTCTCTCAGGGATTCCACTAGCTCCCCTCCCTCACAAGAGCACGTTCTTTCTGCTCTCCTCTTAGGTATTTCAAGTTACTCTTGTAAGTATTGTCCCAGGCTTGCATGGCAGTTCACAGGGTCTAGCCAAGTTGCCCAGGCTGAGCTTGAACCTGCAATCCTCCTGCCTCAGTCTCCCAGAGTACTGGGATTACAAGCGTGCATCCCTACTCCAGCTTACCTTCTTAGATCTATGATCT
Organism: Dinomys branickii; assembly: GCA_004027595.1. NCBI lineage: Eukaryota > Metazoa > Chordata > Mammalia > Rodentia > Dinomyidae > Dinomys > Dinomys branickii. The sequence continues at coordinate 140,104 of PVLD010002851.1, forward strand.
TGAGCATTTCTAGCTCAGTGTTCTCCCCCTCAGAGCCTACCACACAAGATTATTTGTTTTTTGTTTTTGTTTTTTTGTCTTTTTGAGATAGGGTCTCACTATGCAGTTTAGGCTGGACTTGAGCTCACCTGTAGCCCAGGCTGGTCTTGAACTTGCAAAGATCCCTCCTGCCTCAGCCTCCAGAGTGCTGAGATTAGAAGCATGCACCACCATGCCCAGCTTACCATGTAAGATTATAAGGATTTAATAGGACCATGTACAAAATCTCTGTGAAAACTCTAAAGCAAACTGCCAGGCATAATGGCACACACCTGTAATTCCAGCACTTGGGAGGCTGAGGCAAGAGGATTGGGAATTCAAGGTCAACCTGAGCTACCTAGCTAGTTCAAAGGCAGCTTGGACTATGTAGTGAGACCTGTCTCAAAAAAAAAGTAACAGGGCTGAGAATATAGCTCAGCAGCACAAGTGTTGGCCTGGCAAGTATAATGTCCTAAATTTGATTTCTGATACCAAAAAAAACCACGACAAAACAAAATTTAAAATAAAAGGAAAGAAAACTGAAGCACTTGTAAATTATGAGTGTAGTCTCAGCATCCTCATTCTAGTCCTATTAATTTATGTAACTCTCCCGCATTTGCTTCAGCAGAAAACTGTGCATAGTAAATATCTCTGTCCTCACTCCTGACTTTGATAGCTTTAGATTGGGGCCTCCTTTCTTGTGTGACCCCTTTGTACCCCCAGGAAGGATGAGGTTGCTGACCCCCTTGCTGTTTCTGTGTGCAGTGGAACTGTCACCACTGTTCCCAGACACACTGATTCTGGGCCTGGAGATCCGAGTGAAGGTCTCAGACTATGTACAAGACCGGATTCGGGCCTTACGTGCAGCTCCTGGAGGTGGCTTCCAGAACATCGCCTGTCTCCGTAGTAATGCCATGAAGCACCTGCCTAACTTCTTCCGCAAGGGCCAGGTGGGAAGAGGCCCTGGCAGGGTGGGCAGGTGGGCAGGCCCGGAGGCCAGGCACTCACAGCCCTGTTGGTGCTCCCTCGCAGCTGACGAAGATGTTCTTCCTCTTTCCTGACCCCCATTTCAAACGGACAAAGCACAAGTGGCGAATCATCAGCCCCACACTGCTAGCAGAATACGCCTATGTGCTGAGAGTCGGGGTGAGTCCGGAGAAGGGGAGAATGTGGCAAGTGGCCTGTGGAGGGGCCCTTCGCTAAGAATTCAGTGGGAATCTGTTTAGGCTGCTCAGCTGCATGTAGCCCCTGTCAAGGGTGATTTCGCCTGTGCAGGGGCTGGTATACACCATAACTGACGTGCTGGAGCTACACCAGTGGATGTGCACCCATTTTGAAAGTCACCCCCTGTTTGAGCGTGTGCCTTTGGAAGAGCTGGTAAGTGGGCCCTCTTTGCAAAGACCCTTTTCTGAGTAATTCTGTGTTTGAACCTATGTCAGTGCTGGGAGGATGGGGTGGGAGTCTAGAGGCCCAAAACAGTACGAAAGTCGGGCACAGACTTACGGGGCACCTCCTTCTCCCAGAGCGAAGACCCCATTGTGGAGCATCTGGGCACTTCAACCGAAGAGGGAAAGAAAGTTCTGCGCAACGGAGGACAGAATTTCCCAGCCATCTTCCGGAGAATACAGGATCCCACCCTCCAGGCAGTGACCCCGAATCCCACCCCGCCTGGTCACTGACTGTACCCTCTCTTAGCTGGATCCCATCTTCCACAAACTGGAAAGCAAATCAGACCCCCTTGACCCTCCCAGCTGAGACTAGGGGAGCTGGGAGGCTTTGGTCTCCAAGAAGTAGGAGAACCCGTGTCCACGCTCACTTCCAGTGCCTCGCAGCTCCTTGTCCCTCCGCTGCTGGCAGAAAGGAAAGAGGCCGAGTTTGAAGGACCTTGGACCAGAGCATTTTTTGGGAGGGTGCGGCGTCTTGCTGTCCCTTAGCACACCTTTCTCAGCTGGAGTGAGGAATGCAGTGCCCAGCTGTCTAAACTGTCTGCTTGGCTCAAACTACCTGTGCACTTGTGTTTACTTTGCAGTCCTGGGGATAGCATGGGTGTGCACACGTGCTCGCGCTGACCAGGGTGTGTGTCACGTGCCTCCTCCCATTCTCCTTGCCTAAGACTTTTTGGTTTTGTTTTTGATGGGTTTTTTTGTGTATTTTTGAGAAAGGTTCTCACTATGCAGTTCAGGCTGGTCTTGAGCTCGCTTTGTAGCCCAGGCTGGTCTCGAACTCTCAGTGATCCCCCTGCCTCAAGCCTCCCAAGTTCTGGGATCACAGGCATGCGCCACCATGCCTGGCTCCCTGCCTAAAATTTGACCTGGGCAATTTGCTTTTTTTTTTTTCTAACTGAGTCTCGCTAAGTTGCCCGGGCTGGACTCACACTTGTGCTCCTGGTGTCTCAGCCTCTCGCAGTGCTGACACTACAGGTGTGCACTTTCACCCTGGCTCTGGGCTCCCTTATTACTGTCTCTGGAGAGTCCCTGGGGGTGAAGCAGTGGAGATTGGAGATACCCTCCTCCATGATGACCGTGGATTCCAGAATTTCAAGGCTAACCCGCAGAAAGTCTGCTACGGAGAGGGAGAGGGGAGGCTATTCAGAGGCTGCTGCACAGAAGTGTGTCCAGAGCGGCCGGAATCAGCTGGAGTTCCAAGCATGCACTTGGCCCTTGTGCTGCCATCCAGTGGCCTAGGGTTAATATCCAAACTTGTGTGATTGCAAAAAGGTCCGTTTCTGTTTCTCAAGTCTAAATTCGCCTGGCTGGAAGGAGAGGGACTGTTGACCCAAGAAACCCCTCTCCCCGAGGAACAAACGCTTGGAAGCATTTTAGCCCACCTGCCCAGTGTGTGTCAGGCACAGGGAAGGGGAGATGTGACCAGTGCGGGGAAATTCTGCTCCTGGGTGCAGAGGGTATAGTCCAGTGAGCCAAGAATGTGGCACACCTGTGCCTCGTACTTCGTGGAGGAGCTGGAGGAGGGAGAATGTGTGAGGATGGGCCTGAAGGAGCTTAGTTCCCTGAGGAAGTGGTGGCAGAACCAGAGACCACCTGGTGTAATCCCCACTAAATTGTCTTTCCCAGGAAGAGACCTTTAGGCCACGAACCTAGGGCTCTAGCTCCAGAGCAACTGATAGACGCCCCTCCCACGAGGGTCATTGCAACAGGCGATCCCAGGCCAGCCCCGCCTACCTTCCTGGATGCTGATCTCCAATAGGGACCATTTGGGGCGAGCGATTGGCTGAGGAGCTTCAAGAGGGGGGCATGGTCACACCTCACCCAAGGGTTAAATAGGGGTTTGGGCAAGCCGGCAGGATGCTCCGGAGCAGCGGTCTCTCACTGTCCCCCTGAGCTGGACCATGACCCAGTCCATCAAACTCGGCTCCAGGGTGTTCCATCGCGTCCGCTGCGCGCCCGAAGTGGGCGCCTCACTAAACTCCCGAGGCTCCGACTCAGCACCTCGGAGCCTGGCGGATATCCCAGGCCCCTGCGTGCCTAGATTCCTGGCTGAACTTTTCTGCAAAGGGGGTCTGTCGAGGCTACACGAGCTGCAGGTAGAAGGGGTGCCGTTCTGCCTTCCGGGACCCAGAGCTGTGTGGGAAAGTAGACAGGTGTGGGACGCGGGGTGAGGGGAGCTGGCAGTGAAGCTCGGAAGTTGGGGGAAAGGCGTGTTGGGACGCGGAGGTGGCTTCACTCTCGGTAGTCGGCCCCAGCACCCAGCATGGGGGTCCATTCAGCGCCTTCTCGCTGGGCAGCCATCTGCAGACCCTACACGCAGGTCCGGTATGAGTGCGGGAAGACAAAGGCGCAGTGTTCCGGGCTTGTTTGGCTTAAAGCCGCGCTCCTTTGATTCCCTGCGAGCTCAGTTTGAGAGAGCCGGTCCAGGTGGGCAGCCCTCAGGGATTTCTCCAGCTCAGCTCAACACGGATGAGCAGAGAGGTCCTGAGCATCTGCTTTAGGCAAAGTTCCTCCGTTTTTCCAACACACTCAAACTTCCGTGGGATAGGAGAGTTCACAGCATCAGAAAGTTTACATTAGTCAGCCACTCGCGCGAGCCCCCAGCCCGGTGTCCAAGCGTCCTCTGCGCCGCTTCTCCCCAGGTGCAGGGCGCCGCGCGCTTCGGCCCAGTGTGGTCGGCCAGCTTCGGGACGGTGCGCACGGTGTACGTGGCCGCTCCTGCGCTCATCGAGCAGCTGCTGCGGCAGGAGGGCCCCCGGCCGGAACGCTGCAGCTTCTCGTCCTGGGCGGAGCACCGTCGCCACCACCAGCGGGCATGCGGCCTTCTCACCGCGTGAGTCCTCGCTGCCCGCCCCCCACGCCCCCGAGCAGCCCCCTCCACGGGCGGGTAGCCACGGCGCAGTCTGCCGCGCGGGGCTTACGGGAAGGACCTCGGTTTCCCCCAAACCCGGCCCTCGCCCCACCTTGTCCAACAGGCGCAGTGGACGGGGGGGGGGGGGGGGATCGGAGTCTAGATTGAATGTGAGACTCTGTAACTCAGCTTACCCGGGACCGGGGCGGGAAGCGAGTAGAGAGGAACAAGGAGGGAAGATGGGCGCGGGCAAGGACAACTTTCAGTGTCCGGAGAGAGCAGACGCGATATTTCCCCGGCCGCCCCTGTCCCGCGCGCGCCGCTGCCAGCCCGGCGGAGCTGTCGCGGCCCGCGCACCTCCCCGACACGCCCCATCCCCGCCGCGCAGGGAAGGCGAGGAATGGCAGCGGCTCCGCAGCCGCCTGGCCCCGCTGCTCCTCCGGCCTCAAGCGGCCGCTGGCTACGCCGGGACCCTGGACGACGTGGTCTGCGACCTTGTGCGACGACTAAGGCGCCAGCGGGGGCGCAGCCCTGGGCCGCCCGCCCTGGTGCGGGATGTGGCGGGAGAGTTTTACAAGTTTGGGCTTGAGGGTGAGTCCTAAAACAGAGTGAGGGGCAAAGGTAGGGGACAGGGGCCGGGTCTCCCCGTGCCTCAACTGCGCCCCCTTCCGGCCAGGCATAGCCGCCGTGCTCCTGGGTTCGCGTCTGGGCTGCCTGGAGGCTGAAGTGCCCCCAGACACAGAAACCTTCATCCGTGCGGTCGGATCGGTGTTTGTGTCCACGCTGCTGACCATGGCAATGCCCAGCTGGCTGCATCGCTTTGTGCCCGGACCCTGGAATCGCCTCTGCCGAGACTGGGAGCAGATGTTTGCATTTGGTAAAGCACAGAAGCAAGGCGGGCATGGGGAATGAGAGCTACCCAGGGTAAGTGACGTCAGTGGGACTTCGTTCCACGCAGCCCAGCAGCATGTGGAGCGAGGAGAGGCCGAGATAGCCAGGAGGAACCAGGGAGAGCCCGGGAAAGACACGCCGTCCGGGGCACATCTGACCTGCTTTCTTTTCCGAGAGAAGTGGCCTGCCCAGTCCATCCTGGGGAATGTGACGGAGCTGCTGCTGGCTGGAGTGGACACGGTGAGGCGCCCTCCGTGCTGGGAGCCCCGCTTCCAGGGTTCGGCTTCTCTGTTTCTGGGTCCACTTTCTTGCTTCAAAAGATCCCCTGTGTAGACCAGCTTGGGTCAGCACCTCCTCAGCCCCAGGCTGCCCTGTATTGTGCTCCCTCTACTGGGGGCCCCTCCTAACACCTCAGATGCTTTCACCTGTCCACCCAGGTGTCCAACACACTCTCCTGGGCTCTGTACGAGCTCTCCCGGCATCCTGAAGTGCAGATGGCTCTCCACTCTGAGATCACGGCGACCCTGGGCCCGGGCTCCTGTGCCCACCCCCAAGCCACCGCACTGTCCCAGCTTCCCCTGCTGAAGGCCGTGATCAAGGAAGTGCTGAGGTGAGGCAGAAAGAGGGGCAGAGTCAGAGAAAACGCAGGGGAAGGATGGGGGGCAGACAGGGCGTGGAAGCTGGGAGAGCACAGGTGGCCAAGCATGCGTGTGGAAGTGCGGGATGATGAGAGGCCTATAGCCCTAGCCTCACCTTTCTGTCTCTTTTACTTCGCAACCTAGGTTGTACCCTGTGGTACCTGGAAATTCCCGTGTTCCAGACAAAGATGTTCAGATGGGTGATTATATTATCCCCAAAAATGTGAGTAAAACCAACGAGCCCCTTTTCTTATGCTGTTCCTCACTGTCACAGGCCCCAGCTCTACTCCCAAACACTCCCCCGCCCTTAAACACTACTGACCCAAGTGCCTCTCCCTGGGGTACAGTGGGGCAGCAGAGAAAGCCTTCCACAAGTAGCCCCCAGAAAACCCCCCTGTTTGCAAGCAGGGCCTACCTTGGTCCCACTCCACGGATCCTCTTCTTCAGCTCCCCCCACCCTGGATTCCTGGGCCTAAACTGACAAGGGTGTGTTCCTCCTCACAGACACTGGTCTCTCTGTGTCACTATGCCACTTCGAGGGACCCTGCCCACTTCCCAGAGCCAAATTCTTTCCATCCAGCTCGCTGGCTGGGGCACCACCCAGCCCCCCACCCATTTGCATCTCTTCCCTTCGGCTTTGGCAAGCGCAGCTGCATAGGGAGACGCTTGGCAGAGCTTGAACTGCAAATGGCTTTGGCCCAGGTGAGTGATCTAGACTTTATACCAATGTCCAGACTGGAGAGACCCACTCACAAGCATGGGAGGACGTATAATACCCAGCAGACCTAATCTTCAGAAATATGATAATCCCGTTATAGGCCTTGTAAGCAAGGCTCTTTGGACCATCTTTCCTTTTTTTTTTTTTTTTTTTTTTTTTTTGTCTTTTGGAGACAGGGTCTCTGTGCAGTTCAGGCTGGCCTAGAGCTCACTTTGTAGCCCAGGCTGGTCTCAAACTTGAAACGATCCTCCTGCCTCAGCCTCCTGAGTGCTGGGACTACAGGCATGAGCCACCACACCCAGCACTATCTTTCCTTTTATAATCTGTTCCTCTCGTCCCTTAGCGAATACCCAACACTGACAGCTCTAACACTAAGAATGGCCTTCAGAAATAAATCCCGCCGTTCTGGATCCCCCTTTCATAGTAATAGCCTTTTTTCTCTCCTTGCAGATCCTGACCCATTTTGAGGTGCTGCCTGAGCCGGGTGCTCCCCGAGTCAGACCTATGACTCGGACTGTCCTGGTCCCTGACAGAAGCATCAATCTGCAGTTTGTGGACAGATAGCTGTTAGAAGGAAGCTGTCTTCATGACCCTCTCTCATCACAGCCCTTTATTAAGCACAAGGCCAAGAGATTCCCCTTCCCCTTGAGGTTTTCTGACTGAAGTGGATAGAAAAGCCACAGCAGATTGAAGTATGAATTTGACCTGACTCAGTAGGGCCAGATAAAAACATGCTCACTCCACCTGGTGGTGCATGCATCAGTCCTTCTCCTGGTCATAGATGCATCCTTCCAAGGCCAACTCGGGCTTTAACTTGTAATGCTGGGTGGACTGAAGGACTTAACCATGTCTCTCTTCTGGTGCTTCCACTGCATTCATCTATGCTGCTGGCTAAGCATTTATTGTGCACAAGCCAAGTAACTGCGTCTGCTCTGCACCTGGTTGGTGCTCCCGCTAGGCATGTGAGCTCTTTGAAAGCAAGGATGAAGTACTCTGTGGTGGTATTTATATCCCCAGTCAGGGGCTATCTTGCCTAGGTGACGCCATACACATTTTCACATTGAGTCTGGACCATGTGGAAGAAAGGATAGCAGCATACCAGACTCTCTACTCTCTTTTTTTTTTTTTTGTCTTTTTGAGACAGGGTCTCACTATGCAGTTCAGGCTGGCCTTGAGCTCACTTTGTAGCCCAGGCTGGTCTTGAACTTGCAGTGATCCTCCTGCCTCAGCCTCCCGAGTGCTGGGATTACAGGGGTGCGCCACCACGCCCGACTGTCTACTCTCTCCCTTCTTCATCTTCCCCCTAGGGATCTGGCCTGGCCCGGTTGATGATTTTTTTTTTAAATCTCCTTGGTGACTGGGGGTGTGGCTCAGTGGTAGAACACTTGTCTAAATCTCCTTGGTTCTCTGATCACTATTAAGGGGGTTTTCCCACCTCTTAGTTCCTGGACAGACGCACCTCTGGGCCTGTCCTTGCCCAGGCCTCTACCTTCTTTTGTATTGTTTCTTACTATTCCTAAGTTTTGGAATAAAAACAAATGTTTCGTCCTTGATCTTTGGCTAACTTCTCACCCTGCAAGATCTCAATCCTCCTCTCCCACCTTGGCCTCTTAGGTCCTGGGAGTGACTCCCATCACAATGGGAGGTCGGATCCCTGCAAGCATCCTTTATGGCCCAGACTCAGACATGTTTCTGTCTGTCTTGGGCACAGCCAAGTCTAGTCTTGCTTCCTGTAAGAGATTAAGGGGGTGGGGGTGGTGAAAAGCAACCGTAGGAGGTAAGCTGTAGAGTAGGCTGGGGAGCTAGGTATTCACAGAAATGGGCAGAGGCAGCCAACTCTTTGCTAATAGAAGTCCCAGAGGTGAAAGACACCCTATATTGGCCACTCTCCCTTCTCTGGAAAAGCTACCCTGAGATGATTTCCTTCAGAGAAAGACAAAAAAACAAGCAAGGAAGTGGAGTCAGACAGGAGAAAAGCCGAGTGTGAGGGTAGCCAGAAGCCCGGGGCACCAAGGCGGGAGACGCGGGGTGGCCAAAGAAGCCGTTTCCCTGAATCAGCACTCTGTGCTCCTCACCGGGGGCTAACACAGCACTCCTCTTATGCTGTGTACGGATCAACTCATCCTCCATCCAAATAAATCTCTCAACACTCTGCATACCTCAATCCATCTCCCAGATTACCCTCCCCGGGTCTGGACTTGCCTCTGTACTGTCCTCCCATCCTTCAAATTAGCTGGCTGAAGGTGGAGATTTCACCCCGCACTTCTCGCTCCTCCACACCATTCCCACCCCTCTCAGGTGTATCTCCTGACCACATAGACACTCTACAGTCACCAGGTCTTCTGCTGGGGAGCAAACCCTGCAAGGTCTAGTGGGACAGGGCCCGCTACTCACCCAGGGATCCAGGGTTGTGTATTTACTGTACCTCGTTTGAATTCTACTCTTTGGTTTCCACCTCTACTCTGAGACTCAACTTGGATCTACAGAACCCGATTTTTTTTTTTTTAGCATATTTGAGCTTTAAGGGAGACTGAAGTTCAGCCTGCCATGGGATCCTGTCCCTTGGAATCAGTCCTAAGAGCTCTGTCCACCCACACTTCCTACTGGGCAGGAAGGAATGCCCCAGCCGGAGAGTCGCAGTGCCCAGGACCCCTTTCCTGCAGACTTAAAGTAGAAAGAAAGGGGCAGACCACACCGATATGGACCCAGCCCCCACCCCAAGCTCTCCATTAGCACTGATGGAGCGAGGGTCATATTGGCTGCAGAACCCAGAGTGGAAATAAAGACCGTGTCTGTGCTCTTGGATATGTCCAAGGTTCCGTGTGGGCCTATCGCAGGGAACAGCCCGTGCTGGGCTCCCTGTGTGTCACATCTCCCCGAGACCTCTACGCCAGTACAAGTATCAGCAGTCTTCCATCCGGGTCCCACCAGCCCTTCTGCGAGTGTAAAATCAGTATTCTAACCGTTTTGTCTCCCCAGCTGGGGCGTACAGAGGAGTATGTCTCTGGGAAAAGTTTCCCAGTGGGAACGTGGAGGATTCAGCTCTAGTTCCCTCTCCACTCTGATACCCTCACATATTGGAAGTGACGTGCTTCAGCACTCTGAGGTGAATCTGACCCCAATCCAGCTTTGGTTTCTACACCCCCAAGCGATTCTCGCTGTCAGCACCATGGACAGCAGCCAAGGTCCTCCCCCCCCCCCCCGCGGGCATTCAGAAAAGCAGCATTGTCTCCAAAATATACCGAGAACACACAGAGCAGGGACGTCCCTCAGCGAAGGACCAATAAGAAAGGCCTCTGGGTCTGATTTTAGCAACGTATGAAGGAATTATTTTAATTGCTGATGAATGGTTCACTTAAAAGACACCATCATTCATATAATACACAGCCCCCACGCTTCACAGGAAAGAGACCAGGCTTCAGACTGACCCGCTTTGCCCCCCAGTGCTAGGAATCGAGCCCCAGGCCTTGTGCATGCTAGGCAAGCACTCCACCGCTCAGCTACACCTCCAGCCTGCCTTCTCTCTATAAACAGCCCTCCACGCTGCTACCTTCAAGGACAATACCTTCACTTAATACTACTAGCTGAGAACACCAGAACTAGCCCTGTGGGCCTGAACTGCCATGGAAACAGCTTAAGCTGGCGTCAGACACGCCTAACATCGGGAGGCATCCCTCCCAGTCACTTCCAATGGGTCCATGTCCACGCGCTACCACTTTCTGGGTGAGCACAGTCCGGGCGAGGACTGCCAGCACTCCGATGATCTCTAGAACGACACAGGGGGCTCAACCTTCCCCTGGGCCCCAACATTTAGTCACAGTTCTCATTCTTACAAATAACCACCATGCTTAACACGTGTGACGTCTATTTCCCGTCCCCGTATCACTATGCCACTTAGCACAGAACTCCAATTCTGTGCAACTCCCGGTGAAGAGCACGTTTTGGCATTTGTTATATCGGCTACTATTTGAAGCAGACCATCTTTTCAATGCCAGTATTGATTTTCTTTGCAAGGGGATCCAACCTGTCTCTCATTTATCCTCATTCCAACTCTGAGGTAGACAGGAAAACCATAGCTGAGAGATGTTTTGCTAAATCACGGAACTCGCAGGTGGCAGGTCCACCCCTCCTTGGCTACCTTTGAGTGCTGCCACCCAGCAGCCAGGGTGAACTGTTCACCAGCAGGTGGGAGTCACACCTCCAACTTGGAACCCACCGCTGCAGTTGGGACTTGCACCCTGTGCAGAGAAACCTCCCCACAACTCCTAACCCTCCAGAGAAGCCCCAGATGAGAAAGGAGTCTCCACGTGCATATAAATGATTCTTTATGCCCTCCCCCCATGCAATGGGGGGGTGGGGCAGGGGGACATCCCCTGCCCTCATGCAGGGAATGGGAGGTCAATGTATACTAGTCTTATTGCCAGATGCCCTGTGGCCATGGGGTGGGGAATGGGGGTCTGCAGCCCCTTTCTTCTGGCATTGGTCCCCCTTCACCAAGTCACCGTGGTGGAGCCAGGGAGCTGGAAGGCCCTAGGAGCTGAGGTAAAGACGGTTCTTTCCAGGGAAGAAGAGCTGCTCTCCCCTGCTGCTCACTGGCCATCTCAGGATGAGTATGAGGAGCTGTCAGTGGGGGCTGGAATGTCATCCAGGTGTCTCTACCCAGCGGGCAGCAGAGGCCAGAAAATGTCTCCAGCGAAGGCGCTCAAGGAGATCCTCGGTGGTGACAGCATGGTGCCCCATCTTGTCCAGCTGGCACCTCCAGCAGCCAGGAGAGCTCATCCCTGGCTGACGCATTGACTTAAGATCCCTGCTCCTGAAGTCCAGGTCAGACTGTGGTGACCCGCATGACCACCTCTCGGCCAGAATGGGAGCTGGAACGGGCATCTGGTGGCCGCAGCTGTCCAAGGAGGTGCAGGATTGTGTAACCACAGCGCTGAGGCAAGAGCGTCCGCATGCGCTGGGCGGCTGGGGGACGGCTGGTGGCCCCCGCAGGAGGGCCCGTCCGTGAGGTCCTGGGGCCTGGTTTCCCTGCAGTCCCTCCCCCTGCATCACCTCCTATGTCCTTGGTCTTATCATAATTCAGGACCTTCCACTGCTGGTTCACTGCCTGCCAGCGCTTGAAGATTCGGTAGACAGAAGAGCCTTCATGGACGATGAGGCCTGACCAAGGGGGATAAGAAATTAGGGTCAAGTGCTGCCAAGACCTAGGCAAGAGAGCCTAAGTATGCACTTCAAAGGTGAGAGGGGCCAGGCATATAGCTCAGCGGCACAAGCACCTGTCTGGCAAGTACAAGGTCCTGAGTTTGATTTCTGATATCAAAAAAAAAGTGAGAAAACACACCTGCAAAGGACCCTGAGAAGCAAGGAAGGCAAGAGCCCTAGAATAGCCTCAAATACATGCCTATATTTGCTTAACTGAGTAACCAATTTGAAAGTAACAGTAAGTAATGCAACAACCATTGTTAATTTCCTATCACCTTGTCTGAAATTCCACGTTGCTTCTATTGTTTGGGTATTGTTTTGTTTATGTCTGTTTGCTTATGTGTTTTAGTTCTTCATCATTAAAGAGAAAACTTCATAATAGCCATAAAGACCCCCGAAGCAGGTAACATGACTGTGAAACTGAGGGACAGGCTGGGAAGCGGCTACGAGGAAGATAGTGAGCAGCTAGGGGACAGGGGTACCCTCACCTATGCAGACCACGTCCATGAAGCCGTACATGCCGTAGCAGATCTGAAAGAGCAGATCCTGCCGCTGCCACTTGGCTGAAGGGCTGAGTGAGGACCAGATGAGCCAGGAGATGCTGGCCACAAGGAAGAGCGAGCCCAGGACGATGGCAGCGATCTGCACCTTCTCGATGACCGTCAGGGAGATGGCCTGCCACTGGGGGAGAAAGCACTTGAAAGGTCACTGAAAGGGATGGTGAGCGGGGGCCGGGCAGCTCTGAAGACAGGGCTTCAGCCCTCTTCCCGACACCCTTTGGCAGGATTCACACAATTCCTCTGTGCTCTGCTCGAACCTAAAGCAAAGCATTTGTCTGACACTATTTTATTTACTGATGGATGGTATTGGAGGTTAAACTCAGCTTTTTTATTTTTAAATTACCCACCTTAGGCTCAAACTTGCCACCCTCATGCCTTGGTCTCCCAGAGTGCTGGGATTATTGGCATGTACCACTAGGCTCCGCAGTCTGTCCTATTTAGAAAAGCAGGATCTGAAGCCAAAACATCTAGGTCTGAACTCCATCACTAATTGGCTGCGTAACTTTGGGTGTTTTAAAATCCCTTAGGGCATCAATGTCATCAGCTGCAAAATGGGGATAACTAACTATTACGGTTATTATGAAGACTAAGAGTGGCTCCAGGCAGGACATGGTGGCACATGCCTGGCCTGCAATCCCTGCACTCAAGAGGCTGAGGCAGGAGGATCACCTTGAGTTCAAGGTCAGCCTGCACTACATAGCAAGACCCTATCTCAAAAAAAAAAAAAAAAAAAACACACAAAACAACAAAAAAACTGCAACAACAAAAAAACCAACAATGAAAGTTACTCCAAAATTTAACACAGAGAAAATTCAACATGTTTGCTATCATTAACTTTATGAACTTTTCCTTTTCTTTGCCCCAGTGTCTAGAACAGGACCTAAACTACAAGTGGCACCCAGTAAGTGCCTCTGTGAATAAAGGAAGGGTTTACAGACAAAAGACTGCCCTTTTTTGGGGGGGGTCTTTTTGAGACAGGGTTTTGCTGTGCTGTTAAGGCTGGCCTTGAGCTCACTTTGTAGTGAGATTGCCTTAACGTGGTGGATGGGTGGGTGGGGTATATGTGTGTGTGCGCGCGCGTGTGTGCGTGTGTGTGTGTGTGTGTGTAGGAGAGGATTGGCTTTGGGAAAATATTTAACAGATAAAACAGGCTCCCTAGACAGTCTCTGATTGAGAGGGCTGCCTCTCTCTGACACCTTACCTGCAGCGGGTTCTTGGTGCTGATGGCCAGGACTTGGTATTTGAAGTAGCAGAGTTCACAGCTCCAAGAGCCCCTCTCGCTGATCCAGCGGATGAGGCAGGGCTGGTGTGTGCAGCGCACTGAGCCGTCGCAGCGGCAGGGACTCAGGAGCTCCCCCTGGAGGAAGAGTGGGGAGGGGTCCCGTCTAAGATCACCACCGGGACCCCACTCCCGGCCACGCTCCTGGAGAGGGACACCTCTTCAGGTCAGTCATTCTCTCGCCTGAGAATCCTCAGGCCTTTAACCCCAAACAGGACAAGAGGCTAAGACTGCAGCAGTAAAGGTGAGAACTCAAGGAAAGCTCCCCATACCAAAGACCTGAGGGGTCTTCTCTTTTTCCTAAAATTTGGAGCGGTCGTTAAGACTGTCCCAAGGGAAGGCTTCCTTCTAGAACGTGGAGGGAAGGGAGGACCAGAGCCTCGAGCCATGGTTCCCTCCCACACCCATCACTTAAGCCCTGCACAGCGTTTCAGACTTGGGGGAACGGGATGGATGATGGATCTGGGTTTCCACGTATGAAAAAAGAGAGAAATCCTGAAGGTGGGAGCGGAACACGTTCGCCTTTATCAAGGAGTCACTACTCACTACGCAGAGACAGCCTCTGGCACTATCCCGGGACAACTCTGCCCATAAAATTTAACAAAGGAGTCTCCCTGGAACATAGTGGAAACTTGCAGGCGGGGAGCACCGAGTGCACTGCCAGGTGCACCGCTGGGGAGCAGGGAGGCAGGGTGCCGGCTGGGCCCTGCCCTCGAGGTGGAGCAGACCCTCTGGTCCTGCTGCCCACCTCCGAAATAACAGGTCCCTCAGCCAACGGCAACCCAGTGGTCAGCGGAGCGAGTGACAAGAGCCGAGCCCTCCCAGGTCACAGCCCCACCCATTCCTGGGGACCCCTGACCCCCAACCCAAGCGCGCACTCCAAGGGTCGCCCCAGCTGCTCCGCGTTATCCCGCTCCCGCCAGGGCCGGGTCCAGCCCAGCCCCCTGCCCCGCCCCCTGCTCGCGGGCTACGCGAGCGCCCCAGGTGCGCGCCCCACCCCCTCCCGCGCCAGGTGCCCGGGCCTAACCTGCTCCGGGCCCTGGAAGCAGATCCGGCACTGGGGGGTTCGGAGCCCGCTGTCCAGGCTGCTGCTGAGCGACAGGGCGTCCAGCGCGCCCGGGTGCGGCGGCGGCGGTGCGGGCGGAGGCGGGGGTCCGGTTCGCGGCTCCTTGTCGCCGGCCAGGCCCCGACCCCGCGGCTCCAACCCGTAGTACTCCTCCTCGTCGCCGTCGCCGTCCCGGGAGGAGCAGCCGGCGAAGGGCGCCCAGCCGCAGCCGCTTTCCCCGCCCCCTCGGGGCTGCGGCTCGGCCCGGGGCCGCCCCCCGCCCGTCAGCACCAGCAGCTTCAGCTCGTTCAGGAACATGCGGAGCCGGGACTTGAGCATCGTCCGGGCCGCGGGGCGGGGGGCGGCGCGGGGCCTGCGCGGGGGAGGGGCGGCGGGCCGGGGGCGCGGGGCCTGCGGGCGCCGCTCAGTGCTGCCGCCGCCGGGGCTCCGGGGCTCGCGGGGCCGAAAGGGCGGGCGGCCCGGGGGCGACGGCGCGGGCGGCCATGGCCGGGGCAGGGGCGAGCTCGGCAGGGGGCTCAGGGCGCCGCGCCGCGCGGGTCCGGGTCCGGAGCGGGCCGGGCGCCCGGGGTTACGCGCCCGGGTCCTCCCGCGGCGGGGCTGCCCCCCATCGCCCACCTCCCGGCCCGAGTCCCGCCCCGGCTCCCGGCTCCGGCTCGGCTCGGCCCGTGCGCGCGGCGGTGGCAAATGGCGGCTCCTTCCGGCGGCGGCGGCGGCGGCGGAGACCCCCCCGG